>OY282417.1:0-180000 GCA_958295455.1 Coleophora deauratella | reverse complement strand
CCTGCGCTATGCTGTGTCATTGTATCATTGATGAAGAGAGTCCTGTGCTATGCTGTGTCATTGATGAAGAGAGTCCTGTGCTATGCTGTGTCATTGTGTCATTGATGAAGAGAGTCCTGTGCTGTGCTGTGTCATTGATGAAGAGAGTCCTGTGCTATGCTGTGTCATTGATGAAGAGAGTCCTGTGCTATGTTGTGTCAGTGTTGAAGAGAATCCTGCGCTATGCTGTGTCATTGTATCATTGATTAAGAGAGTCCTGTGCTATGCTGTGTCATTGATGAAGAGAGTCCTGTGCTATGCTGTGTCATTGTGTCATTGATGAAGAGAGTCCTGTGCTGTGCTGTGTCATTGATGAAGAGAGTCCTGTGCTATGCTGTGTCATTGATGAAGAGAGTCCTGTGCTATGTTGTGTCAGTGTTGAAGAGAATCCTGCGCTATGCTGTGTCATTGTATTATTGATGAAGAGAGTCCTGTGCCATGCTGTGTCGTTGATGCAGAGTACTCAGTTGAGGAGCGTTTATGCTGTAGTTTATAAGGTGTGTTGTGGGGTGAGGTAGGGCTCTTTTCACCATTGCCTCAGCAATCCATTCTATTGTATTATCTCCATCAGTATCAATAAGGTCATCAATAAGGTCTATTCTGCCGTGCAAATTAAGAACACAGTAAGTAACAGATTTGGTGCGATTGTTGTTTCTTATTCGAAACGCAATACGGTTTACTTTAATTCCCACCAAATCTGTCACTTACTCTGTTCTTAATTTACACGGCAGTATTGTGGTCGTCACCACTGCCACAGCAATCCAGAATCTACTTTGCCGCTTTCGTAGCAACGCATTATTTCACATCCCATTTATTCGTACCAATTATAGAAGAAATAGTTTTCTTCCTAGAGTATGTAAAACAATTAACCAATTAAATAAAGATGATCAGTTCGACCTATTCAGCAGTAGCACCACTAAATAAAAAAATATGTTAGCAAAATGTTCCACTAGTTTGTAGTTCTTCTGTTTCTTATATTATTTTTTTTGATTCATTGTTTTTGTTGTTCGGTTGTAGTTACTAATACGTTTAATGCCAGTAGGCAATTTACACTGTTTTTACTACAATATGTGGAAGCTTGTTATCGGCTCGTAGTTGTTATTTATGTATTCAAGGCTGTAAGCTCCCCAAATAAAATTAAATCTACGTCAGTATACAATAAGGGTGGCCTCCCCCGCAGCGCGCGGCGGCGGAGCAGGTGGCGGCGGGCCTGCTGGCGCGCCTGGACGCGGCGCCGGCGCCCGGCGAGCCGCTGCTGTCGCCGGGCCCGTGGCAGCAGCACCAGGGGTCAGTGCATGCGCTGCTTTATTTCTTTATTTATTTTATTTTATTAGAGACAGACAGTCACATACATAGCAGTTAAAAAAGAAAACAGAAATACTTATAGACCTGTAGCCTCCTTAAGTATAATACAATTGTAAAAACTAAAATTAGAATTAAAATTACTAAAATTAAAATTAAAACTATTTTGTACACAATTGGTAGTCCCTTGGCATCACCTCGCCTGGTGGTAAGTGATGATGATGCCGAAGATGGAAGCGGGCTTACCGAGATTTCCCAACGCGATGGGAAAAAGACCAAAGAGCATTATTACGAAATGTTTTTTTTTTCGATTCGGAGCCGTCTTTTAATTATGTGAGGGTTTTTAGGCCACTTTTATTCTTTTAAGGCTTACCTGGTGGTAAGTGACGCTAATGCTGAAGATGAAAGCAAGCTTACCAAGATTCCTCAACGCAGTGAGAAAACGCCTTTCGTCGTCTTAAAAACACAACCGAGTATTGTTTGAAAATGATTTCAAAATTCCGTGTCACCCACTCCTCTGAAGGTTGGAGACTCTACAGTCAAAATTGTTGACGAGTATGCATACCTGGGACTAACAGTCCAGCGATGTAGGCCCAACTTCGAGAAAGAGATCAATCGTCGAATCCAACTCGGCTGGGCAGCGTTCGGGAAGCTCCGCAATACCTTCGCATCTAAAATACCGAAGTGTCTCAAGACTAAGGTCCTTGACCAGTGTGTGTTGCCAGTGATGACATATGGAACCGAGACATGGTCGCTTATTATGGGCCTCATAAGAAGGCTCAGTCACCCAAAGAACGACCTGATAAAGGTTGCGGCAAGCGGCTGGATGCGGGCAACGCGAGAGGGAGTGCAAATCCTTGGGGGAGGCCTTTGTCCTGCAGTGGATGTCTTTTGGCTGATGATGATCTGCCCTCATTATAATAGAAAAAAGCCCGCAAAGTATACGAAGACCACGCGGGAAGAACAAGCACATACAATATACAATTTTGTGAAATTGATCCCTTTTCAAACTCTAAAAATACTTTTAGATTAAAGCTGTTTCAGGCATTTATCCCGACAAAAAAAACATATACACACACATACACACTCACACGAGCCTCGCAGTTGAGGGGAACAAACGGTTAAAACGTGTGTCCTCCCGGCCGCAGGGGCGGGGGCGGGGGCGGGGGCGGGGGCGGGGGCGAGGCGGGGGGCTGGTCCGCTGCGTGCGAGGCGCGGCTGCGGGCGCACGCGGCGCGGCTGAAGGCGGAGACGGTGTCGCTGCGCGCGCAACGCCCGCCGCCGCGCCTGTTCTCGCACTACGGTGAGACGTGTTCCATATTTGTACCCTCAGTTTCAGTGTCCCTGACCCTAGCGAGCACTTTTTTCCTGCCCTAGTGGCATGGCGACGTATCTCGCGCGCGACGCGAGTTTTAAAAGCATTCGTTCCGTTTTAACGCTAAGCTAATGAAAGAGACAGCTGAGCTGTTTTCTCGCGTTTGGCGCGACTAACAGCTTTGTCTACGCCTCATGCTACCCGCGCTAAGGCTCCTAGGAGAATCCTACCTAATTAGAGCAATATACTTTTCGAGATACGAGCGCCTTAAGGTGCATAAAACTACCAAGATTTGGGAAAATATTTTGATGCACAGATTTAGAGCATCAGAAAATGAGTCGGACTGCAAAGTTTCTGTGGATGATGAAGTGATGATGAACATTGGTCGATGAATTTGCGCATGGTGGATGTTTGACTAAAGGTGGGGTGTTGCGTAGCCTGTTAATGGGGTGGTTTTTTATGGCAAAGGTAGCAAACGAGCAGACGGATCGCCTGATGGTAAGCGATTACCGCCGCCCATAGACACCCGCAACACCAGAGGAGTCACAAGTGCGTTGCCGGCCTTTGCTATGGGAGTACGCTCTTTTCTTGAAGGTTTGAATGTCGTATCGGTCCGGAAATACCGCAGGCGACAATTCATTCCACAGTTTGGTTGGTTATACTTGTGAGGAGTCTGTCACCCTATGACTAGCTTGTCTGATAGCGGAGCAGAGAATGTTACCGACTCCTTGCTTTAAAGTACCGATATTTTATAATTTTTTCAACGAAAAGAAGAAATGGTTTACTTTTGGTTTACGTTATTTAATTTTTTGTTTTCTGAATATATATTTTTATTTTATTCAAAATAATGGTTGTTAACCACTGAAATCATTGTGTTTTGCTCAGACACGGAAGAGGATGAGGCGTCGCAGTCCGCTAACATGGCGGAGATGGAGGCGGCCGTGGCGATGCAGGTGCGGCCTGGCTACTATACCTTTATATATTTCATAGCTTTTCCACGAGTGATAAACTCTTGGCATCATCTCACCTGGTGGTAGGTGATGATGATGCCAAAGATGGAAGCGGGCTTAACATGATTCCCTAATGCAATGGGGAACTGGCTATTTCATCCTCATGTCGGCACACTATTAACGTTGATGTTTGGCGGCAAGACTTAGATAAGATGGTGGTAGCTAGCCAAGCAGGTTCCGAAAACGCCACTTTTGTTTCACGAGTTTGCTGAATTTGCAAGTTTTTTTTTTACATATAAATCGATCAACTGTTTGGTTGATTTGTATGGAGAATATTTTTTTTATATTTAGCATAATTCTTATACAAAAGTTATTCAGTGGAATGAATAGAAGCCTCAGTTAACGGATCATTCACTACACAACAACCTCCACCAATCCGGACTTGGCCCCCGTGTGTGGAGTACCTTCCAAAGGCATGGGTGGGACCCGTGCCCCTGCAGTGGGGACCATATGGTCCCGGGTGGTTCACTAAATCTCTGTTTGGTAATCCGGTAGTTAACTGCTAGTCATCCGAGTTACTTTTAATCAAATGTCTTAAGCAAAATTTAGTTCTTATAATAAAAACTGAAAAGCAATAAATGAATTGAAAATGTTTGAAATTGTGAACGATGACGTCATTGTTCAGTATTGTCGTTTGACTACTAATTACTTACGTTTCTTTTTTTTAAATAAACATTTTGCATGTAATGTTCATTCAAGCAAGTAAGTTTTTCAGCAATTTCAATAAAATAGCTATTGAGCGAATAATACGATAGGACGGACGGTTAGGGTATTTTACTCTATACAAGAAAAAATCTAAAACTGCTTATTTACTGTGGTATTTGTAATAAGTAATCGAATTAATATGATTTCTATACAGGATGTTAAAAAAAGTGCGTTTGAAATTTCAAGGGTTTACTCAGAATCAAGTACAGAACCCAGGAAAAATATTGAAAAAATCCGCTCTTCAATTATTTTTTCAGATTCTCATACTAAATCTAAATAGTGAATCGAGAATTTGTATGAAAAACTGCAAAAAAAAATTGAAGAGCGAATTTTTTCAATATTTTTCCTGGATTCTATATTTGATTCTGAGTAACCCCTTAAAATTTCAAACGCACTTTTTTTAACACTCTGTATAATAAAACGAGAAAAATAATTTTATTTTTGATTTACAAAAATCAAGTTTTTTAATTTGTTATAAATAATATTTTTGGACTTTTTCCCACCTAATGATCAATTTGAGATAATTTTCAAAAAATGTTGAAATACCCTATTGTGCCACACGATAAGAGAGAGATACCTATTTTATATATGTATATATATGCAGTGAACTCCCAGATTGTAGTATGTATGGCGCTGCTATCTTAGAGAAAATAGAGAAATACATGAGTTCCCCGCGTCCCCACAGGAGGCGCTCGCGGCGCGCGAGGCGCGGGCGGCGCGCGGCCTCCACCAGGTCAGTGCACGCGTCTAGATTATAATATATTTGTTTATGGCAGAGGTGGCGAACGAGCAGACGGATCACCTGATGGTAAGCGATTACCGCCGCCCATAGACACCCGCAACACCAGAGGAGTCACAAGTGCGTTGCCGGCCTTTGCTATGGGAGTACGCTCTTGAAGGTTTGAATGCTTATAATATTCACTTCACTTATTTAGAGAGAAGTATACTTGTTCATTTATATACTTGATCACTAGATGGCGCTGGTAGGAATTAAAACGCGGTGCAAACGATTTGAAGCGGTCGTGGCTCAGTGCGGCTTGCGTGGTCGTGTCGATTACGCAGGTTAACTGACTACAGGCACGGTCATAACCTGGATGGGTTTCACTGTTAGAGGCATTTATCTCGACCGTTTCTGTGTTTCGCAAGGCACGCTTAGCCGTTGTTGGTGCCGACTGCTATCGCTAGATGGCAGTGGTTGAGCCATGTCGGAGGCCTTATAGGCGGCTTGAAAACTTCTGACACGGGTTGGCCACTAGCCCCACAACCTCCACCAATCCGGACTTGGCCCCCGTGTGTGGAGTATGGCCTAACCTTCCTAATGTATGGGAAGAGACCCGTGCCCCTGCAGTGGGGACGTAATGGGTTGTTAACGTAACGAAAGCAAACAATTTGAAATCTAAGATCTCATACACAAAACATTTTATCTATCTACACTGGAGGACTAAAAAATCGACTCAAGATTTGTTGCTCGACTTTTGAAATATAACTCAGTCTACAAAACTGCTAAACACTAAAAGCAAAAAACTAGAAAACCATCAAACTAAAATCATAGACAGTAAACACGCAGTTTTTGAACTTTTGGTTTAGTTTTATTTTGCTAGATTGAGTAAAATTTGCAAAAGTCGTGCATGAAACTTTGAGTCGATTTTTTGTCCATGAGTATATAATAAGAAACTATCTAATTTATTATATTGATTTCCAGACTGACTCGACGCGGTCGCGGCGACGCAAAGAGCGCCACTGGCTCGAATCGCGCGCCTCCGAGACAGACCTTTAGACACAAACATACATACACACACACTACAATTAACAAAAAATAAAAATTGCTTTGTTGATAGCAATATATTTAGTCATTTGTAGAGAAATAAACAAAAATACTAAATAAATTAAATTTATTTTGTACTACAATTATCTAATCAAATGAAATTAATTATTTTAATAAAAAATAGAAGTGTAAAATAAATAAGAGTACAATGAAATGAAAATAATAATTATTTTAGCTAGAAACAAATCTAAATACCTTTGTCTGTATAACTTTCTAATAATACTGAGCATTTATTGTAAATATATGTATATGTCGTGACCAGATCATAAAATTGATCACTTCATGATGTGGCCGGCCATTTCATGAAATGGTCGCATTTCATGAAATGGAAAATATCCGCTGATCACATCATGATATGGTCTAGCCAGATCAATGAATACATCAACGTTTCACGATATACAGCTAAACGCACGGCTATTTCATGAAATGGTCAAGCATTAGTGATCATATCGTAAAATAGTTACAGTATCCACCGTTAGAGGCGCTGATATCTTTTTGTTTTTGTGATGTATCATGGCGGCGTACAGTTAATAATAAAAAAGGCTATTAATAATGCACTAATTGAAAATAAAATAGAAGTTTAATGTCATTACGATACTAAACTACAATAATTTTTCGAAAGTCAATCAAAAAACGAGCGCACCGTAAAAACCTTGAAGTTCCGAAAGTGTTTCATAGGTTAGTAGATAAGTACATATTAAGAATGTATAATTTCTCTGTTAACCAAGATTTGTTGCCAGATGTCATGGCATGAAGATGCCAGTAACTTTTTAACGTATTTTAAATTGTTATTAAACCTTTTATATAATGGAACCCCTACATTAATGATATGGCCAAACGTGGATGGACATATCATTAAACGTTGACGTTTAAACGATATGGTCAGTTTTCGCTGGCCATTTCATGAAATACGACTATTTCATGAAATGGTCGGCCACATCATGAAATGATCAATTCTATGATCTGGCCACGATATATACAAACCAGCGCGGGTAGCATGAGGCGTAGACAAAGCAAAGAGACAAAGCGCCGAACGCGAGAAAACAGCGCAGCTGTCTCTTTCATTAGCTTAGCGTTAGAACGGAACGAATGCTTTTAAAACTCGCGTCGCGCGCGTATGTCGCCATGCTACTAGAGCTGGTCGCGCAGCATCCAACTATACTTGGGTACTGGGTTTCTGGAAGACGGAGTAATGTAACGATGTCAAAGTGCAAAATGGCTGTAGTCGATAATGTTTGTA
The DNA here is from genome assembly GCA_958295455.1 of Coleophora deauratella. NCBI lineage: Eukaryota > Metazoa > Arthropoda > Insecta > Lepidoptera > Coleophoridae > Coleophora > Coleophora deauratella. Next base: position 172,564 of record OY282417.1, on the reverse strand, counting down.
TCTTTTCACAAATAACATTATATGAGGCTGGCTATGGTAAATGTTTTTAACAACGGCATAAAGACTTAACATTTAAAAATTTTGTGGTGGATCTCTAATATTAAAAAGGAAAAACTAAATTTTATTTAATTTCTTTCATGCATGACGTTATCCGTAAAATAGTAAAAAACTGTTTGTTTATTTCTCGATAACTGCATCGACAACAAGTACGTCACTATTTAAAATTTGACAGAAGTTGGTAAGACCGCTAGTCGGTTTACTCCGTTTTTCAAAAATTACCTAAATTCTAAGAAGGTTCCACATTTCATACTTCCGCCGCGACATACATGCCCCATTAATTTATTATTAGTTATAACTAACGTGACTATTGTAAAATATTAAACAATTAATAAAATAAATATGCCATGAATTGTCACATAAACCAGAAACCAGTATGAGGCTTTTTAAGTTGGCTTTAAATTTGAAATACTTATCAGTGAAATTGAATTTCCATTTATTCTTTTAAACGAATGCCTGTTTATTTTAATCGATTCTATATTATAGCTGTGTCCTCCTATTGAAACTGTATCTGTATGAATGTACTATAATAGCATAAAGTCGATACGTTATCAAATGAGCTTAAGTCCACCACTGCTATAAGGTTCAATTTCGAAGTAAGCTGGTGAACTTTCATTTTAAAAGTGAACCTTATAGCAGTGGTGGACTTAAACTCATTTGATATGTATCGACTCCACTGATTATAAATACATATAATAGTCTTCATATACAGAGTTAATGGACTACCGTCTCAGCTTGTGTGCGGCGTCCCTACACAGTCATCTGACATACGAAATAATTGAAATTTCTTTAAAATACCTAGTCTGAATGATTCTTATGAAACTTTATACGATTAAAAATCGTTAAATTCTAGGCAGTTTACGATACATTTTTTTTTATTAAAATTGCGTATTTAAAAATTAATAAGTGACAACCATTATTCGTTCAAAAACTTAAAACTACTAAAGTTTTATTAGATTCGGTCTGATAGTTTTCGATAGCGATAAGGCCGCCTTTGCACTGTCTGTAAATATTTTTTGATGTCTCTGTACTATTGGTGTGCAATAAAGAATATTTATCTTATCTTATCTTATAGTTTTCAAAGAAATTTTAGTTATTTCGTGTGGAAGACTACTTCGTGTAGACAACTTCCTTCTTGTAAGATTATTTGGGCAACATGTATTGAAATATATCGAGCTACAATATACAACACCATTAACGATTGAGCTCCAGTCTGTGAAGGCATATATCTTACCTCAAAATAGTTCCACTGTCGATGTTGAGTTAACATGGCGCACGGCGGCGCGGCGCAGTGCCGCACTCGCCCACGAGCGTGGCCGCTGCCATCGCGCGCCATCTCAACTCAACCCGCTACGATATGGTAACTTTATTTCCCTATTGTAATGTGTATGAAAATAAATTGTCACTTTAAAATATTGTAATTGTAAATTATTGAATAATTATAGCTTGAGCAGACATAATATTAGCTCCCCTCCGCGGTGAGATAAACAAATGTGTGCTACAATGCCGTAATCTGTGCTAATTTGTAAATGGCTAGCTAGTTCTGTAAATGCAACTTTCCTTCGAGCAGTGATGTATACAATGGCAGCCTATACACGTGTTAGAAAAATGCGTTTGAAATTTTTAGGAAAACATACAGGAAAATATTGAAAAAATCCGATTCTTGATTCACTATTCAGATTTAGTATGGGAATAAAAAAAAATAGGAGCAAATTTTTCCAATATTTTCTACTGTATCCCTTTAAAATCCCAATAAATTTTGTATACGTTTATGAAAGTATTTTGTTAAAATTTTATGCAATTTCTAAACTTTCATTTGTGCCAATGGTCTGATTTTTGAATAGTATAGTGTATGGTGTATTTTTGTATGGGGGGTCCAGGAGGGGAGCCAGCCGGTGCTAGTGAGCGTAAAGTTAATTATTAAATAACGTTGTAGTGTAAGCAGTTATAAATTATAATGTTACAGAAACATCTATCGATCACGTAACGTAAGAAATAAATGAATCTATTAAACAACTTACATTTTGTGGTTTAATTTAAAATATCCTACTTTTTTTCATCTCCAGCACAGAATACTCAATAGTACAATGTACAGAAAATTCACTGAACAACAAGATTTATTTAAATAGCGAGCTTAGTCGCGTCGCCATAAAGTTCAATGGGGAAGAAAACTGACAAAGCTCGCCGATACAGGCGCTGATATCGCTTGACTCATACTAACTGTCAAAACGTATAGAAAAAAATGTTTACGTGAACTAAACATAAGATTATTAAAAAAATGCCGCGTTGTGTGACGATTGGTTGCAATAATAATGGAAATCATTAATTTCCTAAAGATTCTCGGATGAAGAAGACGTGGGAAAAGTTACGTTTTCAATGATGTACTTTTCAACTTCGCCTTTAATTGAGGACCAGTCCAAGTCGCATACATTTTCCATTTTAACAATTTTAAAGTTCAGTTCAGTTCAGTTCAGTTCAAGCCCCCCTCCAGCCAGCATTACTGCTGCAAGGACGCGGAGGCCCAAGACACCAGAGGGGGGCGTAGATAGGACAGGAGTGTAGGGCGGCGCAGTCAGGAGGGGGAGAGATGGGAGTTGGAACCGGCCCGAATACTTGGCATCGTAGCTAGTATGGGGAAGATAGATGCTATACTTGGTGTGTAATATATACAGGGTAGGAGAATGACTGCTTCAATGTTCATGTTGAGTCTTGTCTATTCTGGGTTGTTTTCTTCTTCAGATTCCGTGTCGGTTTCCGGTACGTCGTATATTTCTTCAGCCATATTTTTCATCTCACTTCTGCTCTCCGATATTGCAATCCATTGGCTTTTTGTAAGTTCCGTATAACCTCGGATGTCGTGGCGGAGGGAGTCCATCCAGGTATAAATAGGTCTTCCTATTTTGTGTTTCCTCTCCCTGTAGTTGTAGGCTGCGTGCAGGAGGTGCGGGGCTTCCCGTCTCATGATGTGACCTAAGTAGCAAATTCTGCGTACTTTTATAATCTTTGTGATGGTTTTGCCTTCCAGGATTTCATTTATCTTCTGTTTCGGGTAGTCCTTTGCCATTTGTAACATACTTCTTAATATGAGTCGTTCGTACCGCCGTAGGCGGGACCTATTATATTTCGTCAGCGCTGTAACGTTAAGTCCGTATGTCATAGCTGGGGAAATCACCATTTTATAGATAAGGCGAACTATTTTCCAATCCATTTTGTTACTTTGAATAAAGTTAAGTAATATTTTGGAATATTTCATGGCCTTATCGCACCTCGATTTTATGGTCGATTTCCGGCTATGACCAGCTGAGATAAAAATACCTAGGTATTTGATTTCCTTAACCGGCTGGATAGGTGTCCCTCCTACTAACAGTGGTCTAAGTTGATTAGCCGGGGGGCCGAAGGGGTCGCGGACTAGTAGTTTAGACTTGGTTTCATTGAGTATAAGACCGACTGTTTTTAAAAGGGATTTTAATTTCGTAATTATCCTATCGAGCTCGTTCATGTTGCTACCTGCGATGATAAGGTCGTCAGCGAAGGATAGAATAATAGGCAATTTTATATTATGGTCCTGGTCAAGAGTTACGGATGGTTCCTCTTCTTCTAAGGTTCTGAGTACATCGTCCATTAGTATTGTAAAAAGCCTAGGTGATAGGGGGCATCCCTGTTTTACTCCTTTTCCTTTGTTAATGATTTCGGATTGTTGTCCACACCATGATATATACGTCTTTTCGTTCATGCATGCATTTATTATTCGGTTAGTAAATGGGATGTCTCGGGTCCGCGTGACTAATATGTCTCTGAGTGCGTGGAGGTCTACCGTGTCAAAGGCTTTCTCTATGTCGAGTGCTATTAGAAAAATGTTATCTCCAGATCTCCAGTGTATGTCTAGAACCCTTCTTAGTGTGAAGATGTGCTCATCCGTAGACCGGTTAACCAGAAATGCTGCTTGGTATGATCCTAGTTCCTGTATTTTTTTGTCTAGTTTTTCTAATAAGTAATTGGCGTACACACGGTATCCTACATTACATATTGAGATTCTTCTGAAATCTCCTATATGTTTGGGGTTTGCTTTTTTGGTATAGGTACCTGCTTGGTTAGTAGCCATTGTTTTGGAATGTTATTGTTTAGCCAGGCGTCCCTCATTATTAGTTCCAATTGGAATATAAATATAGGGGGTGCCGCCTTATAAAGTTCAGGTACGATTTGATCTGTGCCTGGGACGGTGCCGTTTCGTAATCTAGCTATGATGTTTGCTATATCTATTGCTTTCGGACAGTCTTCTTCGGAAATGGTTTGTGTTCCTTCTTTTATAAGCTCTATCCTAGGTCCTTCGCTTTTCTTTAACTCTGAAATCCAATTGGACATGGGTATGTAGTATTTTGTTTGCGCTCGTTTTACTTTGTTAGTGTATTTACGGTAGAATTTGTACGTAAGCTTCATCCGGATTGCTTTGTGTGCCTTACTAAGACCTTGAAAGAACTTTCGACTAAATTCTTGCTCTTCCGCATCGTGTACCTCACGAACTTTTTTGCGCTTTATTTTAACTAGGTCTTGGAGGTCTTTATCTTTTGGATTTCGATTTTTAAGAAATAGAGCGCGCTGGAATTGGGCTAGCGCAATTCTTTCTTCTCGAGTTACGGCTCCGGATTTTATTAAGAGTTCGTGTGCTGTCTCGCGTAAGACCTCATTAAGATCTTCTACAGATAGGTGGTTTGTTTCAATGGGATTGCCTGTATTGGAATCTAATTGGCTGTAATCAAGTCCATATTTGTTTAGTATATTTTCGATTTCCCTAGTTACACGACTTTGGAACTCCTTAAGAGTTTTGGTGCTTTGTAGGGACTCGTAATCCAGTATTTTGTAATTGTATGAGATTTTGTTTACGGCTTGTGTCGGTTTGTTGTGGTTTATGGTTGTTTTGTTGTTTATTTCGTGCTTTCGTTTATGACTCTTTTTATATAGCAAAATTTTTGGTTTTTGAATCTTTCCCCAAATGAGTTTGTGATCTGATTTAATTGATTTCGCCCACTCGCCTTTAATGTCATCGAAAAAAATGTTCTTTTTCGCGCTAGTTAGAATGTGGTCTATTTGCGAAGTGTTTTGTCCCACTGACCACGTGGTTTGGCACGATCTTCGGCCCCAAGTTGTTTTAATAAGGAGGTCATGTTGATGAGCAAATCCTAGTAGTAGGTTGCCATTTTCGTTGGATTTCGCGTGAAACAAGTTTTTACCTACAATATTAGGTGGGAAAGATTGGGCCTCTACTATACCTATGTGGGCGTTAAAGTCACCTACTATTAGGGGGAATGATTGTGTATTTTGTTTAATTAGTTTTCCAATTTTCGCGAAACAGGTAGTTGATTTCGGAGGGACGTGGGTATTGATAAAAATGACGTCCACGGGTGTTCCTTGGTCAGTCAGGTCTATTGTTAGGTGAACTGCCATGACATTTGGGTCTATCCTTGTAATTTTTTTTATTGTGTGAGGGACGAGTTTGTGAATAAGGATGGCTATACCTCTTTTTTCTTTCGGTTTTTTATTTCCGCAAAGATACCATTCATAGTTTTTTGATGAGTATGTTCCATTGGACATATGTGTTTCTTGAAGTCCGGCTAAGGCTATCTGTCTCTTATCTAATTCTTAGTCTATTCGTCTTTTGTCTCTGAATGACGCGCATCCACGGACGTTCCAAGTAGCTATTCGGAGTGGTCCGCGTTTTTTAAAATCTAAAATAGCATTTGACATTGTAGGCGACTTCCTAAGTAACCTGTGACCTGTAGTGTCTACTATGTCCTCAGGCGAGTTTTGGATACTTGGTGACTGGTAAGTTGCGATTGATTCCCCCTCGCTGTTTGTAGTTGGGAGACTAATTACGTTATCATTGATTGTTTCACATGTCGAGGTGTGGGAATAAGCCGGGTTAGTATTATTTTTTGCGTTTTCCATAGACACTTGTATAGATGTTCTGCTTTCTGAATCTAAGTCGATTACGCTGTCAGATCGATTGGCAAGTATGACACTGTCATAGTGGTTACTCTCGTAGTACAGGTGGATGTTGTGGGGGGTCTGAGTGCCTGTAGGACTATAAATCAAGGGATCTTTGCTAACGCCGTGCACGTACACATTTACCAGGTAGTAATTTGCTGCTGCTGTGATAATATCCTCCCCTCCCCAAAATCCCGGTTTAAATTGTTGATTTAAGTAGTTCTCTATTTGAGTTTCCAGAGGGATATCACGTCCTTGGCTGATGTCGAGTACATTGGTGATGATAATTTGTCGAAGATTTTCATCGTCGCGATTATTGTATACGTAGGTGGCTAGGTCTTTCCTTACTGCCTCTTTAGTAAACGTTAGTCCGAATATTATGTTAATTTGGTGAGCTATTGCACTATAGAGGCAATTACCGTCCTTTGCCTGTCTAACAATTTCCATTGTTGCAGTTTTTATTGTTTCTTGTATTGTTTTGTGTTCTTTGCCGACTTTGCGTTGTTTTTTTAGGCGTGTGCCCGAAAGTATGTCAGATGTGGTCTGTTCCCGCCGCTTTCTAATGTATTCAATTGGTAAATAGTTTTATGAGGACGTTGTTATTTCTGTAGCTTTTGTATTTAGTATTTTAACTTTAAAGGAGTAATTTAGCTTTCTACATCTACGGGATTTCTTTAGCATGCCAGATATTTTATGGCTAAAAGAACTTCGTAAGTTATTTGTTTGGTGCATAAAATTAACAAAGGGTTTTGAAATAAAATGGTTGAGTCGTATATACCAGATGTGGTCTGTTCCCACCGCTTTCTAATGTATTTTTTTTTTTTCTAATGTATTCAATTGGGAAATCGTTTTTTGAGGAAGTTGTCCTTTTTGTAGCTTTTATTTTTAGTATTTTAAGGAATAATTTAGCTTTCTACATCTGCGGGATTTGCTTTGGTGCATAAAAAATAACAAAAGGTTTTGAAGTAAAATGGTCGAGTCTTGTTTCTTGTTAGGGCCTGTGAAGCGAAAAAGTCAGATTATTGAGCTTAGGTTATATTTCGGCATAGGCAGATGAACTTCTACTGCCTACTTAAGTCAATTGCTTTGATACTTGGGTACTTTGTTAACTTCGCTAGCAGGTCGCTGCTAAGGCTGCAAAACTAGTACTGTACCTATATGTTTAAGTCGGGTAGGTGTTTAAAGTTCGAGATATCGGGTGATGTAGGCTGAGTGGCTTGGCCCGTTAACAATGATGGGGATGCTGTAGGTAAAAAGCAAAAATAATAATAATAAATAAATAAAAACAGAAAGAAAGAAATGAAAAAACTCTAAGTTAAGGGACGATCTCACCAAATTAGTCCGGTAGCTGGGGCTGGTCGATGGGACTCTCAGGTTTCTGGAAGCTGTGAAAGCTGAGGGAGGGTAAAGAAGCAAAAGAAAAGAAAAAAATCCCCGAGTTAAGGAACGATCTCACCAAATTAGTCCGGTAGTTGTGGTTGGTCGACGGGACTCTCAGTTTCTGGAGGCTGTGGGTACGGTGCACTACTCTGCTGGTCACTTTTGAGTTTTTGAAAAACAAATGCGAGTACTTAGAAGACAATCCTGTAGGTACCGTTTACACGAAACTTATGAGAAGTGAGTTTTTTTTTGTAAACAAACACGCGGTACTATGTACACTTCGCGAATGGCGCGGCTGCGTAGGCGCGGGTTGGTCACTTTTGTCATTGTGAAAAACGAATGCGAGTATTTAAAAGGGAAGCCTGTAGGCACCATTAACACGAAACTTGTGAAAAGCGAGGTTTTTCGTAAACACAAACACGCATTACTATCTACGCTAACGGAGGGTGCCGCTGGGCGGCGGGATTCGCGAACGTCGCGGCTGCGTAGGCGCAGACAGTGTGCGTCGCGTAACAACAAACAATAGGGCAATAAAGTAATTTGTTTGGAAAGTAAGGAATGACCAAGGGCTCTCGGGAGCGCTCTTGGGTACGTCCGCTCCCAACGGCTGTCCGCACAGAACTCTTTTCCATTTTAACAATTTTAAAGAAAAAAAACTAATTTATAACACCTCGATAATAAAAAAAGGCGGAACTAATTTAAAGTTGTTATGAGTCAAGCGTCCGTAGCGCCATCTGCAAATAGCTTTGCGTTTTCTTCCCCGTTCAGTTTACAACAGCGTCAAGTACCTACTTCGATATTTACCTAGATTGTCCATCTCTCGATCGCGTAACTCTTACCTCTTCTAACGCGGTGAGGGCTGCCTCAATGTGAATACTTTGTTTTTGTGAAAAAAAATACATTACAAATACAAGTTCTCATTGAAAAACTGTTTATGCATAGTAATGCCTACTATTCACTATTGTATTATTACAAATTCGTAAGTATAGTAAAAAAGTATGTTTGTTTCTTTGTTATTTATGCAACCAAATGAGATACAATATAATTTTGCTTTCATTTTCGCTAATGTCATAATATTTTCTGCGTAATAATAGCACCAAATAATATGCAAAATAATAAAAGCGAAAACAGGTGCACGTGATGGCGGCGGGCGCGGCGGCGCTAGTGTCGCGCAATCCGGCTCCGGCCGGCGCGTGGCAACCGCCTGAAGTAACCCATTTAAATCGGCCCGTTGACCTATCTGTAGATTTACTAGCTTTCCGCCCGCGGCTTCGCTCGCGTTGACATCGTTTATGGTGCTTGGCACATGCATCATTATATTTTTGTTACGCCCTGCCAAACAAAGAGATTTATATTTCAGTGCTGCCAAAGGTTAATCCACGGGAATCGTGAATAAACAGAAGAATTATTTAATTTGATTTTGATTTGACTAAACGCTAATTACCGTATTTCAGAAATATTATTTGTGAGTATATCGAATGAAGAAAACGGCGAGCTCCATAGCTTTGTTAACTTTCATATAATTCTTATCCCATATTTTATCTCGTTGGGGCATGAAATTTCAAAAAAAATTTGTAAGATTAACTACGTCAGCAAAAGTAGATATTTACTATGTCTGTTATCTATTTTTATTTATTTAGAAGAAACAAACAGTCTTTTACAAAAATTAACAAAACATCTTATAGTACTAAAGACCTATAGTTTCCTATTTTAATAATAAACTTATAAAAAAGATATATTTGTTAAGCCATCGTCGTGGACAAGACAGAGCGTCGTAATCGAACAAAAAGTTTAAATAGGTAATAATTTTGAAACAAAAATTTTCATGGACTACAAAGTGTCAGAAAAAAGTTTAATTTTTACTTGATGCTTAAATTTGTGCAGTGAACAAGAAAATATATCAACATCCAAAAGGTGATCGTTATAGAACTTGCAAGCACGACGTATAAAACTGTTATTTACAAAGCATTTTTTACTAACGTCTGACAAAAACAGCATCTTCTTACGACAATTTCTTTCGCGTTGGCGTGGTATTTTAAAGGAAATACTTTGCAATAATGTTGGTGCATCGATAATATTATTCAATATTTTAAACAAGATTACAGAATCGGTGTAATTGCGACGCTGCTCCAAGTTTTCCACCTTATGCCTCTTTGAAGAAGATTCATAATCTTTATAAAAACTACCAGTACGATAGTCGAGGGCTTTCACGAACTTCCTTTGTAACCTCTCAATCCTGTCGATGTGTACACCGTAAAAGGGTCGCCACACACTACAAGCGAATTCCAGATTACTTCTTACGTAACTGTTATACAGCAGTTTGTAGGTACGAGGACACTTAAATGGTTTTAATATACGCAATATAAAGCCTAACTGCCTGAATGCCTTATTTAAAACTTTATCGAGATGGGGTGCAAGAGTCATTTTTGAGTCCATAGTGACTCCAAGGTCCCTTACCTGCGTAACTCTATTTAAACTATTTTTACAAAGAGTATAATTATAATTTATTGTTTTAATATTTTTGGAAAATGTTATTACTTGACACTTATCAGCATTGAGATACAATTTATTGTTAAGACAGTAAGACTCAAAATTGGTAAGATCGGATTGTAGCTGTTCGCAGTCATCGATATCACGGATGATTTTAAAGATTTTTGTGTCATCTGCGTAAAGCAACATATTCGAGTGTTTATCAATATGATCAATGTCGTTAATGTAAAGGATAAAAAGCAAAGGACCCAGATGCGAACCTTGTGGAATTCCGGAACTGATGAATTTATAGTCCGAAATATACCCTCCGAGTGCTACAGCTTGACTCCTATTTTCTACATACGATTTTACCCAACGAAGGAGATCGCCATGTATATCGTATATCGACCTTTTCCAAATGCAGTGGCACGGATCTCTTCCCATATCTCGGGAAGGTTAGGCCATACTCCACACACGGGGACCAAGGCCGGATTGGTGGAGGTTGTGGGGCTAGTGGCCAACCCCAGTGTCAGGAGTTTCCAAGCTGCTTATAAAGCCTTCCAACTTGCCTTCATAGACCTAGCATTTCGCTACGCTCAAATCTATGCTTGCCTTAACGACTGCCATCTAGTGATAGCAGCCAGCACCACCGGCCTAACGTACATTGTGAAGCACGGAAACGGTCGAGATAAATACCACTAACAGTCGAACCCATCCGGGTTATGACCGTGTCTGTAGTCACTTTACCTGAATAGTCGACGCGAACACGCAATACTCAGGCCCACTATAGGGGAGGGACCGTTTTTACATTTACAGTGTAGATATATGATGATATTTATATCCCTAACTTGAGAAATTGATTGATTCCCCATACAAACTTTCATCCCCTTCGAGTTTCATTTTTGCAACGAAACGTAGCCTATGTCCTTCCCCATGGTCCCCTCTATCTCTGTACCAAAATTCATCAAAATCGGTTCAGCGGTTTAGGCGTGAAAGCGTAACAGACAGACAGACAAAGTTACTTTCGCATTTATAATATTAATATTATATAGTATGGATACCTAAAGCGCGGAGTGCGCCAGGTCTGTCTCCAGTTCACTTCATGTTTTTTTTAATTTTTGAAAGATATTTTACCCGTCACATGTGAGTACATATACAGAGTATATAAAAAAAATAAAAACAACCAAATTATTTTAACAAATTATATTTTATTATATTTTTAAAATAACCTGTTTTTTATTCAATATAGTACATATAAAATCAACAAAATTCACATTTTTTTTTCTTCTTTACATTCATCTTCCAGTGAACACGTTTACGTATCTACATTAAAACAGCTTTACATTCAAACTGACATGACATAATTACATCCTTTAGATATAAATAAACATACAGGTGTAACGGTATCGGAGTAGCAACAAAAAAGACACAGAAGGTCCGCTCAATACAAACCACTAAAACCGTACGCAAAAACATGCTTATAGAAATATACGGTCGTTCGAGGCAAGGTCACGATCGCACAGTATTGTGACCTTGCCTACAATGACCGTATACGTCTATAAGCATGTATATACTTAGAATTTTAGTGAGCGTATTGAGCGGATCTTCTGTATCTGTGTATTTTGTGGTAGCAGTGTGACCAGTCTAGGCCGCCACAGTGTCGCTTACTAGTGGAACTCATAATTTTACGATTAATTTTGATAATTTTATTAAAACAAATATTTGCAACACTGACGAAAGCGCTGTGTACAAGAATAGTCCTCCAACATAGCCTAGCATCGACAACAGGAAGATACTATTTTTAATAGTAATTTTTATTTATTTATTGTTATCGGAACAAACAATTCACGAAGTTTAAAAAACAAACATTATTTTATGGAGATTTTTAAGAAGTGCAGTACCACAGTCTATAGTATAAAACTCTTTGATAGTACATTGACAACGTATACACGTTAGTACTACATACAGTAAAGCCACCCCCTGACCCTCTAAAGATAAGATCCGGTGACGGGTCCAGTCCACACTGCCTCGCCAATCTCGTTACACTTTGTATGTATTTGTAAAAACTTACAATAAACAAATATAGTAAAATCTGATTGCGGTCGCCAGCGTGATAGTGAGTCGTATTTGTATAGGACTAGAATTGGAAATGCATAGTATTATAATTAACAGCTTATTAATGTAAAATAGAATAAATATATCGTTATTGCTATACATACAGGGTGTAGAAAGTTAAAACAATAATTGAGTTCAAAAAAATTCATTTCATCAAAGCCATAATACAAAAATATATTTAAATGTCCACCCACAATATAAAATAAACAGACACAAATATTTAGGGAGAAGGAGAATGCACTAGCTGTCTGGAAGATACAGCGTACCTTTTCGCTTACATTGTGTCACATACAGTACAAGTTTTGCTGCTGGTCGTTCTATAAAATATAAGTATAAATACGTAAATACTAAAATAATAATCACAAAAATATCGACGATAAGTACGCAGCAATTTCACATTTTAAAATATAAATAACCATTTTATTGTTATTCTTAGATTTCTCGCATAGAAATGTTGAGATCACAATTTTAGAACATTTTCGTTAATTATATAAAATGTATCGGGAAACCCTCAAAACACGCAAACAAATGTAGCGACCTACATGTTTCCGTTTTTTGAGGGTTGCCGGCTTCCCTTGTCGCTAACACGACGCGGAGTCTGCCCTTTGCTTTTTTCTACAATTGTGCAGTATAAAGCATTAAAATTATAAGTGTATAATACGAGTGTCGTGAGACTCATTCACGCTGGGCTGCAATCAGTGACTATGGCAACGCATTTAGTTTGTGCCTGTGGGGAAAGCGCTCAGAATGAGGTTGGTCTCGGTTCAGGGCCACTTGACAGACACGCAGATAGACATTTGAAACAGACAGTAGTCACTAAAATGAATTTTTTTGTGCAATCAAGCATTAAACTTATACATGAAGTTTGTAACTCAGGTAAAAAGTTTTGGAAAGTCAGCGTTCAGAATGCCTTTGGTCTAGGTTTAGGTGTTTTGCTAGACCGAATGTTAAAAGGACACCGGCAATAATAGCCGTTTAAACAAACTGAGCACAGATTTTGTGTGTCGCGCCAACACAGAACAATATCGACAATAAACTAAATTTCACATTTTAAAATTTCTTAGATTTCTCGCTTAAAAAATTTGAGATCACAATTTTAGAAGTTTTTCTTTAATTACATATCATAAAATGTATCTAGCAACCCTCAAAACATGCGAAAAAATGTAGCTACCTACTTTTGTTTCCATGTTTTGAGGGTCGCCGGCTTCGCACATCGTTAAGACGAATTTCTATGGTTTCGAGCACTCGGCCAAAACTTTTTATGGATATTTGTGTACTTGGACGTACGTTTATTTGACGCACCGTGCACTTGGAAAAAAGTTCATTTGTTCCTTTGGATTTAGCAGAAAGTTAAAACCTCTCTGATAAAAAGCGATTCCCCGTAAATTGGGCCGAAGTCGGAACTAAAGGAACTAGCGAATTAAGATTCTTAAATTTCTCGCATAAAAAGTTTGGAATCACAACTTTATAAATTTTCTTTAATTACATAAAATGTAATATAGCACAGCCTTGTATAAAATATTTTTATATTTATCCAGCAACCCTCAAAACACGCAAACAAATGTAGAGCGCTACACATGTTTCCGTCTTTTGAGGGTTGCCGGCTTCCCCTGTCGTTAAGGCCAGGTTGTACTACGCTACTGCGCGTTGATTTGCGCAGTACTGAACGCGAGTCCCGCCCACATGCGCCACGCGAATTTTTTACGTTTTAAGTTTCCTCGTAGGAATGAAAGTGTTCAAACGAATCTCGCAGTTTTCTTCATATTGTTGAAACCAATATTGTTATACAATTTTCATGTTTTATCTTTCGATATACTAGACACTGGGCGGCCCCAGTTCAGGGACACTTGAGAGACAGTGCAACCAGTCAGTGATGGAAACACATGGAATATGTGTTTAGGTTTAAAAAAAAGGGTTTAGCGCTCAACGAACGGCTCAGAATGCCTTTGGTCCAGGTTCAGTGACCGGGACCATGGTGAAAAGGGACACCGGCAATGAAAGCCGCTTAATTAGGCACTTTGTATTTGTAGCGCGCAGTCTCCGATCTTTAGGAGGTAATGAATTACAAACATGCTGAATTTATATGACTTTCTAAACTCGGCCCAAAGTTCATTTGACTCTCTTGTACTTGGACGTAAGTTTATTTAACTCTGTGCAATTGACCGAGCGTTAACATCTCTGAAGACACGTGGTTCCCTGCGTATTCGGCCAAAGCCGGAACTAAAGGAACTAATCATATCATGGCACTGTCTTCGGGTGTCTGTCTGTCTGCCTGCCCAACCAACCTCAGAGCGCGAGCGTGTAGCTGCACTTACAAACCTATCAGAATAGTGCTGGAACAAGAAACATAATGGCAGTGCTTTCCAAACTCATATTAAAATCACATTGTTTTTCATCTGTGTATTTTATAATACACTCTAGACGTTTTAATTATTTAATTAATATTTCATAATATTATTATATTACAGTAATTGTAATAATAGTTATTATTTCATATTTTATACTACATATTTAATATACAAACTGTTCTAGGAATGAATTTGGTCGAATCATCTAACAATTTCGAACTTAATTTATATAACGTCTAAGGTTTAATTTCAACTTTATATAGTATCATACAATTTGGTATTTTATTTCGTCGAGAATACGGCCAGTATAAGCTGAACTGTGTTATAATAAAAACTTCGTATAAAGCGAGACCAGGCCTTGGCTTTTGTGAATCTCAATCACCAATAAATATTTGTTAACTTATATTAATTTTGATCGTCTCAAATGTAAGAATGAAAAGTATTGGCGAACACGTTTTGCACTGCGATGGTCAGATGGAATCCAAGATAAAATATATATATATATATATATATATATATATATATATTATGAAAAAAAAGTGTTACGGAACAGCGGCGCCGCTTTTAATATTAAAAAAACCACTAACGCACATCCGAGTCCGTGTAGATATCGTTTTTTTTTAGTACCGACACAGAGTAAATTAGTTTCAACAGTTCTTCTAGAAGTATTCTCGGTGAAACAAAATATTGATAAGAGTGTGCTGTTTTAATCGATGATGTACTGTTTTTGTCGCAATTCTCGGTCTTACAATTAATTCCAAAATTTAAATCAATAATTTGTCCATATCATTATTAAAAATTTTCAAACACTCAACAGCTTTCCCTTCGATTAAAACAGTACATGTAAGGGCGAATTTACACGAGTCGACATTCAGATTTACTCGAAACTATTAATAGTTATTAATTATTTTTAATTTCGATTTTTTTATTTATTATTGGTCAAGTTGCTGTTTTTCCATATCGTTGTGTGTCACCGTTAAAAGGTCGGCGCTTACCTATAGTTGTGTCTGGCGTTTAAAACGTTTAAATGTAATTGGTATCTATATCCAATAACTCTTGTAATTCTCCATACAGACAGTCATTTCGACTATCGGATGTATGACGAATTTAACGTTTTTTTTGTCGTTTATTTAAACAAAGAAACACTCATGTGCTTCTGATGAAAACGCTCGTAAATTAATTAAAAATGGCCGAATAATAGTATCGCGTCACACAACTTTCTCCGCCGTATTACGGTGTCGTGGCGAGAACTTATGACTCGTGTATTGTACAGTCGCCCCCACAGTCTTAAAGTGTATTATTCCATTACCGCTTTGTATAACCTTCCTATTTATAGATATTTACAGAAACGCTAAATTACAGTATTTATAAGTAGCTATATATTTGTTATTCACAGAACAGAGTCGTCGCGTCGCCCTCTCGCACAGTCTACGAAAAAGCGATAGCTCGGTTCGCCTTGAAAAACGTAAAACAGTTATTTTGAAATACATTCAGATATTTGCTTTTAACTGTCTACGAATGAAATTAAACATTTTTGCTTAAAAAAGCGAGTCGAAAATTATTTCATTTTTTAGAATTAAGAATCAGCTGTTGACTTTGTTTAATATAAATAAAGATATAAAATCCAGAAAAAACAATTCTGGATCTAAGACTTCATCCCGCCATTTTGACGCTTACGAAAACTGTAAATATTATAAATTATTTTGTGAAGTCAATACCGAGCGATCGCTTCCTCGCACTACTTGATCTAACTATTTAGACAAAACGAGGGGCTAATGACACACCACACGCCTTGAGATCAATATACTAACATCATGACGAATGTTAGTTGCTTCGCTTCGGTGTCGCTGCGCTTCTCAGTCGAGTTGTTTCGGGAAGCAATAGTTTGCTTCGATTAAAAAAAAGTTATGTAGTACGATAAAATATAATAATCTTTCAACACGGTACTTAAAAAAAAAAGTAAATAAAAATACACTCCGAAGAGTAATTCATTCCCAAAACTATTAAAACCATTTGATTATTAATAAGAAAATAATAATAATAAATCGTTCATTTCAGATTCATAAAATCCATAATAGAAATAAAAATTATAATTTAAATGCATTGTTACGATAGTAATTCCCGTCAATTTCCGAAGCAATGACTTACATACTTCCCGAAGCACCGTTTTTGGTCAGCGTCAGCGCTCACTTCTACCTTCTTTCCAACGCAATCCATTCAACTATCTACATTACCTAAACAGCTTCCAGCCTCATTGCGGTTCAGTCATGTTTGTTTCGCTTGTATCCATGTTGCTTCAGTCGTGTCGCTTCTGTGAGCTTCGCTTCAGTCGCGCCGCTTCGCTTCGCTCCACTCACGCGTAGTTGGGGCTGGGCCCGCGACTGGTGGAACTAGAGCTGCCGTACTGGGCCTCTAACCTGCGGCACACAGTGTACAGTAGTTACATGATGGACTCTGTGAATCCATCTGAAGACTGAGTGAAAGACAGCGGGGTTTAACGTAAAGCCGTCATCTCCCATAAAAACTTATAATTAAAATTTTTTGAAAATAAATAGGCTTACTTCCGATGAAACTTTATATACATCAGCAAATTGTAGGAAGTGTAGGATTTAGTTATTAGAATAATTTAAAAAATGAGTATTTAAAAAATACATACTATCAAATGTACCCAAAAAAAAAAACGTAAGCTCAGTTCGGTGAATGTCTGAGTGTGCAGTGTACATTATTTTGACTAACGATTTAGTCAGGCTTGCAGGAAGCCGCTGGATGCAGGTGGTATCCAAGTAAAAGACTATGGGTGAGGCCTGTGTTCAACTTTCTACTGAGAGGATCTTTCGGGGTCGAGTCAGGCTTGCAGAAAGCCGCTGCCGCTGAATGCAAGTGGTAGTTAAGGGTCTATGGCGGAGGTTTGTATTCAACATGGAGGGTCTGAATGAGGAGCTGTTGATGGTGGCTGTTACAAAATGAAACACTGAATACGCCATTTCGATAATTTTACATGACCAAGGTTTATATAAGGCCTTACAACTTTCAAAATATTTACTGTCGTGTTTCTGTAACTCAGTATATCTGTTATTTTACAAGCTACTGAAAAAAGTCTACGCTAAGGTATGTAGGATTGGGCGCGGTAAATTAAAACGTGAGAAAGTTCTTTTTTTGTAAAATTGGTATATTCTGCCCTCATAAGGCCCTCATAAAGTATACGGTCCGTATAGTTTGCGGCCTTCTCTCTTCTCTCTTCTCAGTACTCAGTGACGTGTGTGGGGGCTAGCACGCACCTGTAGTCGTGGTGTCGGTACAGGCGCGGCCGCTCGCCCCCCGCGCCCCCGCCCCCGCCCCCGCCCCCGCCCCCGCCGCCGCTGCCCGCGCGGTGCACTGTTTATGACAACAAGACACAGTGTCAACACGGGAAATCAATATTAGAATCCGGTATCGAAAATAAATATATCGTATAATTAATTGGATTACTTATACAAAAGTTTATGAAAAATTACTTTACAACACAATTGAAATTGAAACTTTTTATTTCGAATCACAAAGAAATCACATAGATACAATTAAGTTTAGTGCGATAATTAACTAAACTTGTTGTACGAAAATTAACTGAAGTTATCAATCAAAAGATAATTTAACTTCTGGCGTGAAAAGTAATTTAACTCCCCATCCTACAGTTAATCGAACTTCTGGTGGGAAAATAAACTCAACTTCTTTAAATCGAAATAGTAAGTGAGTAAGGTTATTAGGGGATAATACAATGTGCACCCACCGGCGCGGTGCGGCGTGAGCGGCGCGAGCGGCGCGAGCGGCGCCGGCGGCGCGCCCGGCGAGCTGCGCCGCGAGAGCACTGCGCAAGCGCGACACAACGATATAGTTTTATGTAGTATTAGTAGGTAAAAAGCGTCGGTGGCTCCGCGGGTAGTGACTCCGACCGCCTAACCAGAGGTCTTGGGTTCAAATCCTGGCCAGTGCACTAATATTTTTTTCAAATCTTACGTGCATCTTTATACAGACTGCTTTAACGTCGAAGAAAAACATCGTAAGGAAACCTGCATATCTGATTTCTAGACGTGTATCATGGTCGCGTTGCACACGTCCGTAGGTGCAAATCTAAATGCCCTACCCATGAACGCGGGTGATGTTTAGTGCAACACCAGGCAACCGCCGTTAAGATAAGTTGGGTCTCGTCTAGAAACGAGGATGACAGTGGCATGCTATTTGACTATAGTTATTTGTTGATTTAGTTGTAGTGTGGGCAGCCCTCCCACTTGGTGGACCGACGACCTGGTGCAGGTTGCGGGAAGCCGCTGGAAGCGGGCAGCGCAGGACCGGTCGGTGTGGAAATCCTTGGGAGAGGCCTTTGTCCAGCAGTGGACGTCTTTCGCCTGATGATTTGGTAGTTAATGTATCCATTCCAGTGTTAACTAGCTGTAAGTATACTACCTATACTGTTCTCATAACAAAGAAGGTCGCAAAGTATACGGAAACTCCATACAAAACAAAATATGCGCAAATATGTATATTTTTTGTGATTGTTGCTACAAATAAATCATTTTCTATTCTATTCTATACAGGGTTATTTTTGGACCCCACCAAAACTTCACAGCGGCTTCTACTCATGAGACTGAGCAACTTTCCCCGAGGAACCAGTGGTCAATTTGGGCATCGCCATACAAAGTAGGCCGATCACGTGATCAAATTAGTCTGAAAAGTCCAAAAAAATTTTTGCGAATTGACCACTGGTTACTTGGGGAAAGTTGCTCAGTTTCATGAGTAGAAGCCGCTGTGAAGTTTTGGTGGGGGGTCCAAAAATAACCCTGTATACCTTGCGGCCTTCTTTCTTGAGGGCAGTATAAAATACATTAATAAGACACTGACTGGTGGCGAGGTGGTGCTGGTCGCCGCGGTAGCAGCGCGGCAGGGAGCCCGCGCCCCCCGCGGCGGCCGCGGCCCCCGCCCCGAGCCCCCCGGGCCCCGCGGCTCCGCCCGGCGAGTACACGGCTGCGAGCGACCACACAGCGTTAGTGGAGTGTGTATATAGATGAAAAGCTATTACAGAGTATGCGGTTGAAATAATCTCACCTCACTAATCTCACTATCTCACTAATATTATAAATGCGAAAGTATGGATGTTTACTTGTTTGAGTTTATTTGTTTGTTTGTTCCGCTTTCACGCCGAAACTACTGAACGGATTGAAAAGGAAAGGAATTTTGTAGATAAATAGATAAAGACCTCGGCTAACACGTAGGATATTTTTAACCCGGAAAACTTAAGGGTTCTTTTTTTTATGGCAGAGGTGGTAAACGAGCAGACGGATCACCTGATGGTAAGCGATTACCGCCGCCCATAGACACCCGCAACACCAGAGGAGTCACAAGTGCGTTGCCGGCCTTTGATGTGGGAGTACGCTCTTTTCTTGAAGGTTTGAATGTCGTATCGGTCCGGAAATACCGCAGGCGACAATTCATTCCACAGTTTGGTTGTGCGAGGCAGAAAGTTTCTAGTGAAACGCATAGTTTAGGACTGCCAACCATCTAAGTGATGGGGATGAAATTGTTGTCGCGTAGAACGATGGCGAAAGGAGGCGGTAGGGATCAATCCGAACAATTCCTCGGAGCACTCTCCATTGTACATGCGATAGAGAATGCAGAGCGAGGCTACATCTCTACGCAGTGCCAAGCAATCAAGCCGATCTGAAATATCCTGGCAGCCGACGATTCGAGCCGCTCTCCGTTGAATGCGGTCCAGAGGGAGAAGCTGGTACTGGGGTGCCCCTGCCCAGAGATGAGAACAGTATTCCATATGAGGCCGAACCTGCGCCTTATAAAGTTGCAGGCGATGGGCCGCCGTGAAATACCGTCTCAATCTATTGAGCACACCAAGCTTCTTCGAGGCTAATTTAGCCTTACCCTCTAGATGACCACGGAACTGGACTTCACTCGATATGTCGACACCAAGGATTCCGATACTAGCTGAGGCATTTAGGGGAGTGTCCTCAAAACGAGGTGATACGACAAATGGCATTTTCTTGGCAGGGAACGCGCAAACCTGTGTCTTAGTGGGGTTAAACTGGACCAAACTGGGTTCCCGGAGGAAAGCTTAAAATTCAAAATTTCCACTTCTTCACTAGATGGCACCACCTTAACATTTTCTTTCTTTCTGGATCCAATTAGAATTGGAAAATCCACGCGGACGAAGTCGCGGGCGGAAGCTAGTTTAAAATAATTTCTTAGCATGACAGCATAGTAGAAAGCAAAGATGTTTTCTCTTTGATGAGTACAAGTTTCAAGACCAATTGTACAAGATAATCTTATTCATATACTGAGATATTAGCGTCATACGAGCGAGACTGGCAATTCGCTCGCGGTTACAATAATGCGGTTTAGCGGATGATGTGATCCACGCACGTTGCACTTAGTGATCATAATTTGATATACATTTTACCTAAAATGTCAAACTCATAATACTGTACTTATAACAGTTGTTTGTTACGTGCGTGCGTGCGTGTGTGTGTATGCGTGCGTGTGTATGCGTGCGTGTGTGTGTGTGTGTGTGTGTGCGTGCGTGTGTGTGTGTGTGTGCGTCTCTCTCCCTCTCTCTCTCCTATGCCACTCACCGCGCATGAGCGCCAGGTCGACAACGGGGCGCGGCTCGTCGTCCTCGCGCCGCCCCGATCCCGCCACCCCACCCCCGCCCCCGGCCCCGCTCCCCCCGCCGCCCAGAGCGCGCATCGCGCGGGACCCTGGTGTAGGATCACAAGGTAGGTAAGCAAAAAGACGGTAAAGTTGTAACAGTTAATTAGGAAATAATAATTCTTTCGTTTTATTCGACAACAGCTATTCTGTTTCGACGTAAAAATATTTTACTTCTCAAGTATTCTTAACCTTCATTTATAGATCAAAAGACAACAGAGATACCTATTCACATACGAGAGGTGTACAGATGTCGAGAAACGCACACTTCACAGATGCACTCACCGGGTCGCGGCGTGTGCGTGGCGCCGTCGCCCAGGTCCAGCTGCAGCACGCCGCCGCCGCCGCCGTACTCTGCAACCAATACATCTGGCGTGAATATGTTGTGATGCAATCACGCAGGTTAATTAACCATAAATACGGTCATAGCCTGGGTGTGTATCAGACGTCGAGTACCTGCGGTGGGGGCGGCGGGGGCTGCGCTGGGGGCGGCGGGGGCGGCGGGGGGGCGGTAGTGCGCGGTGAGCAGGTGCGTGTTGGCGTTGGGCATGGCCACGTCGGGCACGGCGGCCGACAGGCGCGCGGCCCACGTGGCGGCGCGGCCCTCGCGCGCCCCGTCGCGCCGCCACCGCGCCGCCGCCTCTGCCGCCTCGGCCGCCTCTGCCGCCTCTGCCGCGCGGGGAGGGGGGAGTTACACACGTATAGATCATTGTTCCCTTTGATACCAACAAAATTGACTTTGGAAATTATTACTATTGTACTGACGTTGCCAGGGGCGCCGACTTCATAAAAATATTGGGGGGCTAGAGCGGAAAAAAAATGTTGTTTTCGTTTTTGTGATTATTGTTAAGGTACCGCAATTTGCGAGCCGCAAGCCACAACAGTATTTTAACATTAAATATTGAGGGCGCTCAGCCCCGCTGGTAATGTCATTGGGGGGGGGGGGGCTCGGCCACCCCCCACCCCTATGGAGTCGGCGCCAGTACACGTTGATATTTAACAATACCAGGCTGTACTGTAATACATTGCTGTGCCTATGAAGGTATCACAATGGGACTGTATTTCATAAATGTAACAACAATGTGTACTTGTGATTGCTATAAATAATTATTAATTATGATTCCACGGGATAAATTAGGGAGCGAAAAAAAAAATGCTGCTGTTCGTTGGAGAGTCTTCTTTGGAAAATGCTACAGAGGCGACCTCTGTCTAAAACGTATGGTAATAGGTGCTAGATCTAATACAATATAGCGATGGAAGATCATTATAAGTAGTAACCTAGTTGTTTTATTACAAAATCATAGATGGCGTTCATAGTATAGGTTTAACCATTTTACGCAGCGACATCTATGCCCAGATGTGAGAAGTAAAAATAGCTCAATGATAAGTTGTATTACTTTACAAATGGAAGCTAAGTCATAAAAATATAGCTATCTGACATAGATGGCGCTGTCTGTGACAATCATCTAGTATGTTGTACAGACAGCCACAAAATGTTTTTTTTGTTTTTTTTTTATTTTTAAGTAGATGTTTTGCACATACTTTTAAATCGTCTTTTTTAAATCGTCTTTTTTCTACCTAGTACAAAGTTCCTACCACGCGGAACTTGTACACTCAACGTTTCGGGAAGTGTTTCCGAAGCGAGAAGAAACGTCGAGCCCAAAAGAAACTCGCTTCAACACATTTTTTAAAATAATACTTAATTACTAATACAATGTTTGTTATCAATAATACAGTTATCAGGAAGAGCAATACATTTCCAAATGTCTTTGTCATTCACATAATCTATTATCTTATAATAACCTTTTGAGCACAGACATTTTTTTACATGCGTTTTGAATTTGTTTTCAGGCAGATTTGTTACATGTTCTGGTATTTTATTATAGAATCGTACAGATTGCCCCACAAACGACTTTTTAACTTTGCTCAGTCTCGAATAGGCAATATCAATGTTATTTATATTCCTTAAGTTTAAATCATGCCTGTCACTGTTTTTACGAAACAAATGTAGATTCTTGCGGACGTACATAATGCTCTCATATATGAATTGACTAGCAACCGTTAAAATATTAATTTCCTTAAACTTATCCCTCAACGACTCGCGGGATCGCATCTGATAGATTGCGCGGATTGCCCTTTTTTGTAAAACGAAAATAGTTTCAATATCAGCTGCATGTCCCCAAAGTAAAATTCCGTAAGACATAATACTGTGGAAATAACTAAAATATACTAGCCGTGCAGTGTCTACATCTGTTAACTGCCTAATTTTTTTGACGGCATAAGCAGCTGAACTAAGCTTTCCCGCTAAAGTTTCTATATGTGGACCCCATTGCAATGTAGCATCTAAAGTTATACCGAGGAAAACCGTACTATTGACAAATTCCAATTCATTACTATCTATGATTACACTAGCGTCAATATTTCTAACGTTTGGTAATGCGAATTTTATACATTTGGTTTTTTTAGCATTTAAAAGTAGATTGTTTACAGTGAACCAGTTGAGTATCTTTGAAAGAGTGTTGTTTACTTCATCAGTTTTGTTTGATTTTCTATCAACTTTAAAAATAAGAGAAGTATCATCTGCGAACAACACTATATTTGCGAAATTTTGAACCATAAACGGCAAATCATTAATATACGCAAGAAAAAGGAAAGGACCTAATATTGATCCCTGGGGTACCCCCATTATCACTTTAGAGCCGGAAGAATTGATGCCATTTATTTGAACTTTTTGTGTTCGGTTGCTAAAGATATCTGATCCGCCCTGTAACACTATGTATCACGAAAGACTGAAATAATAGCTTTAGCAAAATGAGAACTATTGGGTTATATAAGGAAAAAAACCATATATTTAACAATGGATAGAATACAGACAACAGACATCTACCAGTTGGAAATTGCGAAAGATGGTGTTTCAAAGCAAAGTGCGAATTACTTTTTAAAACTTCATATAACTCTGTGGACTAGTGTACCTATGGCATATTTTTTTCTAACATTTGCATTATCAACCTATATCGCTTCTACTGCAAGGGCACAGTTCTCTTAGAATAAATCGGAAAAATTACGACTATTCTCCATTGGTGGAGGTTGTGGGGCTACTGGCCAAACCCCAGTGTCAGCAGTTTTCAAGCCGCCTATAAGGCCTCCGAGATGGCTTAACTACTGCCATCTAGCGATAGCAGCCGGCACTAACGGCTTAACGTGCCTTGCGAAGCACGGAAACGGGCTGCGATGAATACCAACAAAATGCCAGTATCAATTTTATTTAACATTTGATAAAAATTGAAATGATTAGCATCGATTACCGGATTATAACATTATCAGTTAGGCGGATATCACACTGCACCGGAAACCGCTCCAGTGTGCAGTGCTACGAAGTTTTACTTGAAAATATCAAAGTAAAAAACCGCAGCACCGCACACCGCAGCGGTTTGCGATGCAGTGTGGTGCGATATCCGCCTTAAGTATTAGATGTCAAGTTACCTACGGGTATTGGTATGTCCGATTTTGATGAATTTTGGTTTACAGACAGACGGGACCTTGGAGAATGAGAGGCTACTTTGTATCGCGAAAATAAATCTTGAATGTCAAATAGGAGATGAGAGTTGGAACAGGGAGCAGGGAACCAATCATCCATGTCACGTATACGTTACCCATGGGTATGTGGAGCGAGCGCGGCGCGCGCGGGCCGGGCGCCGCGCCGCGCCGCGCGCCCAGCGACCTGCGGCCAGTGCAATACGCATACATACATACACTCGCTCATTTTATTCATTTATTCATAATTTGCCGAAGGATGCCTTTGTCCACTGCCGGACAAAGGCCTCCCCCAAGGATTTCCACACCGATTCATTATTAATCATAGAAACATAACATTACAGAACAAAAAACAATACGTCATACTTAATTATCACCGTAATTTCACTAAAATAAATACAGTCATGACAGATACACACACAGTCGCACAGAGATGCAGGCGACGAGCTGAAGGCCGACCGCCTGCGGCCTTTCAGGTCATTCCGATCCAAAAAAAAGCAAAAGGTAAACAAACTTGGTATTCAACTGACGTTGTGTCAATTTCATAGTAGTTTGTTTGTTTGTTTGTATACTCTTTATTGTACGACAAAATAACACAACAAAAATTAGTGAAAAAATACATGGATGCACAAAGGCGGGCAGTACAGTAGTTTTGTTTACCTTTTGCTTTTTTTGATTGAAATGAACCAATGTGGGTGGTATTATATCTATATCATTGAGTCGGTGGCGCAGTGGTTAGTGATCCTGACTACTGATCCGAGACTCGTGGGTTCGATCCCCACACAGGGCAAACATTTTTGTGACGAGCAGATTTGTATTATATTTATATATGTCTATTTAAAAGTTTATGTGTATGTATATCAGTCTCTGGTTCCCAAGATACAGGAAACCCTAGTTTGGGGCCAGATGACTGTGTGTGGCCATACATTCACAGCAAAAATAGGCTATGTCAGTCACAGGAGCTAAAAGTAGATAAAATAATGACGTTCGAAAAGTGTTCATTGCTAATAAAATATTTTCATTTTATTGTTTTGCAAATTCTATCGATGGACAGGAACTGTGTGTTGCAATGGAATAAGGGCGCTTCTATTGTCATGCGAATTTCTGCCCGGCATGCGTGCCGCCCGCAACCTATCGTTTCAGTACATTTTTTAGGGTCCTTTTATCGTCGTGCGTGGCACACGCACGCGGGTCGCTTTGGGAACGCCGCCTGCATGCGGGCAGAAACCCGCATGCCAATAAAAGCGGTCTAAATGTGTCTATCTACGTACCGGCAGCAGTCGGGCGCGCGCTCGCCGGCCGCGCCCCCCGCCGCCGCCGCCGCCGCCGCCGCCGCCGCCGCCGTCCTGTACGGTATGCAAACGTCAATAATAATGTTCCGCCCTTACATTCTTACATGGGGTCCTTATTAAATACGTGAAAAAAATATGATTCTACATATGAAACTGTAGAAACTTTCTCCAAATAACCTATACTGACTGCCCAAAAAACATGTTTAAACGTCTCATAATAATCGGCCGGCTCATTCGTCAACTTTGTCCATACCATTTTTATGAAAAAACAACAAACATTCGACTTTAGTATACGTTTTCTGGAGTAATTATTTCAGATATTAAAAAACACCTATACAGGATCCTTCTGACGTGACGTAAGAAGTAATGAGTAGCAATGTGTAGGAACAAACTCACAGGTCGTCGAGGCTGCCGTCGTCGGCCACGAGCGCGGCGCACGCGTCCGGCAGCGCCAGCTCCCGCACCGCGCGCAGCGCGATCTGCGCACCACACGACAGTCACACACACACGCACGCGCGCTGGTTAGCGGGGCTCGAAAGATCTCAAAAGTACCACCACTTGCGACAAATGACGCTGATCTCAAATGAAGTCGCAAAAGTACCACCATTTGCGATAGATGGCGCTGATCTTAAATGGGTTCGCAAAGTATGATATCAAATTGTATGTCGCACACATAGAAAAGAATCGAATGTCTGACAATAATAGTAATGGGAAAGAAAACTGACAGAACTCACCGATAGAGGCGCTGATATCGCTTGACTTATAAGAATCATCACTAACTGTCAAAACGTATAGAAAAACTGTTTACGTGAACTAAGCATAAGATTTATTTAAAAAATGCCGCGTTGTGTGGCGATTGGTTGCAATAATAATGGAAATCATTAATTTCCTAAAGATTTTCGGATGAAGAAGACGTGGGAAAACTTACGTTTTCAATTATGTATTTTTGAACTTCGCCTTTAATTGAGGAACAGTCCAAGTCGCATACATTTTCCATTTAACAATTTTACAGAAAAAAAAAAACGATTTTATTACACCTCGATAATAAAAAACGCGGAACAAATTGAAAGTTGTTATGAGTCAAGCGTCCGTAGCGCCATCTGCAAATAGCTTTGCGTTTTCTTCCCCATTGAATGTAAAAGCTGAATGACATACTACATATAAAATAGTTACAGCTACAATACAGTGTAACAGAAAAGCTTTGTTATGTTTTAAAAAAATCTTGATGACTTACACAATATTTAACTGATATAACTGAAGAACAAATTTGAAAAATTATTGTAAAATAATAAATGGCTGCTTCAAATGGAAAAAATCTAATACCCTATTCCCTACTACGTAAAGTTTGTATAACGCCATTGTTTTTCTGTAATTGGATGTGGGTAGTTGTGATTGGAAGGCGCAGTGTAGTGCTAGGTTTGAAGAGGCACAGTGTAGTGTGCGGGGTGTGGTGTGGCAGTGTGCGCGGTGTGGCGGTGTGGTGCGACGTGTCAGGAAGCAATATGTAGTGAGGGGTTAGATGAGGCAGTGTAGTGTTCGCGGTGTAAGCAGGCGTAGTGTGCGGGGTGTAGTGCGCGGTGTGGCGGCGTGTCGGCGTGTCGGCGTGGCGGCGTCACCTGGCGCTGCACGGCGGCGCGGTCGGCGGCGGCGTGGGCGCGCGCGCGCGCGGCGGGCGGCGCGGCGCGCAGCTCGCGGGCGCGCGCGCGCAGGGCGGCCAGCGTGCGCGGCGACACGCACCACCGCTCCGCGCCCGCCTCCGCCTCCGCCTCCGCCCCCGCCCCCGCCCCCGCCCCCGAGCCCGCCACGGACGCCACCTGCGTTATTAATACACATACTTTGCTATTCAAATCTACAGGCTCCTTCTAAAATACCTAAAATATCTGCCACTAATAAAGTAGCAACCTCTTTAAGAAATGGAAAGTAGGTAATATCGTTCAGTTTCTTTTGGACTCGACATTTCTTCTCGCATTGCTAACACTTCCCGAAACGTTGAGTGTACAAGTATAAATGCGAAAGCATGGATGTTTTTTTTTAATTTATTTGTTCCACTTTCACAGTGAAACTACTTAACGTATATCGATGAAAGACACGTAGATAGATAAATCTGCCGAGTGATTTATCTATCACACAAATATCATTACATAAATATCTATTACACAAAGGCTACTTTTATCCTGGAAAACTTAAAGGTTCCTGGAGGAATGCTTTAAAACTCAAAATTTCCACTTCGTCACTAGATGTCGCCACCTCAACATTTTCTTTCTCTCTGGATCCAATGCTGAAGTCCACGCATCCGAAGTCGCGGGCGGAAGCTAACGGTTAAATGAAAAACATTTGGAGCTCGATTACCGGAAGACGCAGCGTGGGCAGGCCTCCGAACCGGTGGACCGACGACCGGGTGAAGGTTGCGGGAAGCCGCTGGATGCGAGCCGCACAGGACTAGTCGACGTGGAAATCCTTGGGAGAGGCCTTTGTCCAGCAGCGGACGTCTTTCGGCTGATGGTGCTGGAGCTCGACGTCAGGCACCCTACGCCGGCGCCGGCGCGCACTCACCATGTACAGGGTGTCGGGGATGCGCTGCAGGCGGCCGCGCGGCCGGCGCGCGCGCGCCACCTCCGCCTCGCACACCGCCTGCCCCTCCACCAGCGCCTGGCGTGACGCACACACGATATAGACACTACGACTATACTCGTGGACAAAAAAATCGACTCAAGGTTTGTTGCACGTCTTTTGGAAAATTAACTCAATCTAGCAAAAAAAAAAAAGACTAAACCACAAGTTCAAAAACTGTGTGTTTACTGCTTATGATTTTAGTTTGGTGGTTTTCTATTTTTTTGTTTTTAGTGTTTAGCAGTTTTGTAGATTGAGTTAATTTTTCAAAAGTCGAGCAAGCAATCTTGAGTCGAGTTTTGTCCACCAGTGTATTAATATTTTGAAAGAAAACATCGTGAGAATCCGGCACATCTGATTATAAGACATATCTACTCCGTCAAGGAATCCCCGTTGACGTGTAACGCGACCTTCCCATGTGTATGAAGGTCGCGTCGCACGCGTTCGTACGTGTACGAAATATGTACATGATTTCATTATTTCCTCAAAAAATGCGCTTTCCTCAAAAATTTACTAACAAAATATGGACTGAAGTTGTCTGAAATAAATTATTTTTATTTTATTTATAATAAATAAATAAAATTAAAATAATTTATTTCAGACAACTTCAGTCCATATTTTGTTAGTAAATTTTTTTGCTTCTAAACTATGTTAGTAGACATTGCACAAGAATAGAATATAATTTTAATTAATAAATAGTAAAGCTTAAAGGAGATCATTCAGGCTCCATACATTTTTGACTCAGAGCGCATAACTAATTTTGTTATTGTATTTAGTTCCTTCCAGAATATTGTGTTTTTTCTTACTGTAGCGTATTCGTATCAGTATGTTGATATATTATTACTTGTCTATAGATTTGTTTGTTACTGTGTTGTTACTCGTGTCATCAACATCGGATTATCTGTCGTTGTATTACTATCATTTGTTTGTTGTATTTCTATATATATTTATGTTGTTACTCATGTCATCAACATCAATAGGGTATTGCTACGGTGTGCGGTGTGCGGTGTCGGTGACAGTGCCAGTGGGGTACCTTGAGCTCGTCGAGGTGCGGCAGGAAGCAGCGCGGCGGGCGCGGGCCGAGCCACGCGTCCAGCGGGTCGCACGGCGGCGGCGGGGACACGATGCCGCGCCGGATGCACTGCGGGCACGTCACATACATAAGCCATGGCGGCCGTGAGGGGAGCGGCGCAATAGGTTACTTGACTGTTACTCATCTGACTTCCTTTTTGTCAAATGTCAAAAACAACTAATTGTTCTAAAAATATTTGTAATTGTAAACGATGACGTCGAGATGCAATATATTTTAGTAGTTAACATACTTATAACGATATATATTTTTTTACACGTAATGAAATTCAAAGCGAGTAAGTTTTTTCTGCAATTTCAATAAAATAGCTATACAGGGTGTAACAGAAAGGTGTGACAATACTTCAAGGTTGGCTTTTACCCATCAAACTGAACAACTTTTGTTCTACAACTTTGTTCAAATCGCAAAATTTTTTTTGGACTTTTCATACAAATCGATCAGCTGGCGAACCAAGTTTGTATGAAAAGTCCGAATTTTTTTTGCGATTTCAACAAAGTTGTAGAAAAAAAGTTGTTCAGTTTGATGGGTAAAAGCCAACCTTGAAGTATTGTCACACCTTTCTGTTACACCCTGTATAATAGCTAGGAATAATGTTTCATAATTTACTTTTTATGCAGTTAACTACGCTATTGCAAAACGATAATTAAAAAGAAAGTCATTTATTAGGTGTCAAAAACACACACCTAATTACAAAGGAAAGTATAATACTCATAAGCTAAAGTAAACAAATGTAGGTGCCGCGCAGTAACACCAAAAAGGTCCCACTCAGCATTAGTTGTAACAGACAGATGCTGCTGCAACGCTGGTTTCCTGCGAAACCTTGTTTTATGTTTTCGCTACTCGCTAGTAAATAATTATTTTAAAAAGGTTCTGTCAATATAATTAAGATGCTTTATATTGCAATAAACACGGGAACCCACTCCGTGGACCGATGACCTGATGAAGGATGCGGGCAGCGCAGGATCGGTCGGTGTGGAAATCCTTGGGGGAGACCTTTGTCCAGCAGTGGACGTCTTTCGGCTGATGATGAAACACGTGATCACCTGCTGCAGCGTGTCGTTGTCGGGCGGGATGCACTCGAGCCGCACGAGCGGCAGCAGCGGCGCCAGCACGTCCCGCAGCGCCGCGTCGCCCGCGTCCCGCCGCCGCGCGCCGCGCCGCGCCACGCTGTGCGCCGTGTGCCACACCACGTTCGGCTCTGGCGACATACCGCATATACACTCACGATTCAAACACTACTATTTGTAACCGAAGTATAAAGGGAACAGATCCTATTCCCGTTTTTACTCATGAACTCACCGCCGGTCGCCCTATAGGATTGCCAACACACTACGCACATCCAACACACCCATCCATGGCCCAAATACTACTCCTTCTTCTTACTCGGTTCCTCAGTGCTAAGGATCGTGACTCCTTCAATTAGTTCTTTTCCCGGATAGTATTGCGCCAAGGTCATCACCACATACTACTACTTGTAATCAAAGTATGAAGGACAAAAATTTTGCAAAGACGTTTGATTGTGTGAAACATAAAATTATGACTGTTTTAACTTGAAAATTGTGACATTGCGGTGTTTAAAATTTCGTTCTAAATTATTTAGAATTGTGTGTAATGAATACAATATAATAAGTAAGAATTAATATAACAAGTTCATCTAGTTCATGGGTAACAATGGGTGTACCTCAAGGTTAAATTTTAGGACCTGTTTTCTTTTTAGTTTACATTTAGGGCTCCACCGGATTAATGTATGTATCTATGTCGTGGCCAGATCATAGAATTGATCATTTCATGATGTGGCCGATCATTTCATGAAATGGTCGTATTTCATGAAATGGCCAGCTAAAACTGACCATATCATTTAAACTTCAACGTTTAATGATATGTCCATCCACATTTGGCCATATCATTAATGTAGGGTTTCCATGATATCAAAGGTTTAATAAAAAATAAAAATACGTTGAAAAGTTACTGGCATTCTTTAAATCTGAGTAATCTTGGTAACAGATAAATTAAACATTTTTAATACTTAGCTTTTAAGATTGATATCTACTAACCTATGAAATACTTTCCGAAGTTCAAGGTTTTTACGTTGCGCTCGTTTTTTGATTGACTTTTGAAAAATTATTGTAGTTTAATATCGTAACGACATTAAATTATTTTTTATCTACAATTGGCCTTTTTTATAATTAATTGTACGCCGCCATGATGCATCACAAAAACAAAAAGATATCAGCGCCTCTAACGGTGGATAACGGTTCATGAAACAGCCGTGCGTTTAGCTGTATATCGTCAAACGTTGATGTATTCATTGATCTGGCCAGACCATTTCATGATGTGGTCAGCGAATATTTTCATTTCATGAAATACGACCATTTCATGAAATGGTCGGCCACATTATGAAGTGATCAATTCTATGATCTGGCCACGACATCTACATGGATGATATATTACAAACAGTGCCGCAGTGACTCACGCGTGGCGGCGCGCTCGCACTTGGCCGCCTCGCCCCACCGGAGTAACGTATGTGTCTACATGGATGATATATTACAAACAGTGCCGCAGTCACTCACGCGTGGCGGCGCGCTCGCACTTGGCCGCCTCGCCCCACCGGAGTAACGTATGTGTCTACATGGATGATATATTACAAACAGTGCCGCAGTGACTCACGCGTGGCGGCGCGCTCGCACTTGGCCGCCTCGCCCCACCGGAGTAACGTATGTGTCTACATGGATGATATATTACAAACAGTGCCGCAGTCACTCACGCGTGGCGGCGCGCTCGCACTTGGCCGCCTCGCCCCACCGGAGTAACGTATGTGTCTACATGGATGATATATTACAAACAGTGCCGCAGTGACTCACGCGTGGCGGCGCGCTCGCACTTGGCCGCCTCGCCCCACCGGAGTAACGTATGTGTCTACATGGATGATATATTACAAACAGTGCCGCAGTCACTCACGCGTGGCGGCGCGCTCGCACTTGGCCGCCTCGCCCCACCGGAGTAACGTATGTGTCTACATGGATGATATATTACAAACAGTGCCGCAGTGACTCACGCGTGGCGGCGCGCTCGCACTTGGCCGCCTCGCCCCACCGGAGTAACGTATGTGTCTACATGGATGATATATTACAAACAGTGCCGCAGTGACTCACGCGTGGCGGCGCGCTCGCACTTGGCCGCCTCGCCCCACCGGAGTAACGTATGTGTCTACATGGATGATATATTACAAACAGTGCCGCAGTGACTCACGCGTGGCGGCGCGCTCGCACTTGGCCGCCTCACCCCACCGGAGTAACGTATGTGTCTACATGGATGATATATTACAAACAGTGCCGCAGTGACTCACGCGTGGCGGCGCGCTCGCACTTGGCCGCCTCGCCCCACCGGAGTAACGTATGTGTCTACATGGATGATATATTACAAACAGTGCCGCAGTGACTCACGCGTGGCGGCGCGCTCGCACTTGGCCGCCTCGCCCCACCGGAGTAACGTATGTGTCTACATGGATGATATATTACAAACAGTGCCGCAGTGACTCACGCGTGGCGGCGCGCTCGCACTTGGCCGCCTCGCCCCACCGGAGTAACGTATGTGTCTACATGGATGATATATTACAAACAGTGCCGCAGTGACTCACGCGTGGCGGCGCGCTCGCACTTGGCCGCCTCGCCCCACCGGAGTAACGTATGTGTCTACATGGATGATATATTACAAACAGTGCCGCAGTCACTCACGCGTGGCGGCGCGCTCGCACTTGGCCGCCTCGCCCCACCGGAGTAACGTATGTGTCTACATGGATGATATATTACAAACAGTGCCGCAGTGACTCACGCGTGGCGGCGCGCTCGCACTTGGCCGCCTCGCCCCACCGGAGTAACGTATGTGTCTACATGGATGATATATTACAAACAGTGCCGCAGTGACTCACGCGTGGCGGCGCGCTCGCACTTGGCCGCCTCGCCCCACCGGAGTAACGTATGTGTCTACATGGATGATATATTACAAACAGTGCCGCAGTGACTCACGCGTGGCGGCGCGCTCGCACTTGGCCGCCTCGCCCCACCGGAGTAACGTATGTGTCTACATGGATGATATATTACAAACAGTGCCGCAGTGACTCACGCGTGGCGGCGCGCTCGCACTTGGCCGCCTCGCCCCACCGGAGTAACGTATGTGTCTACATGGATGATATATTACAAACAGTGCCGCAGTGACTCACGCGTGGCGGCGCGCTCGCACTTGGCCGCCTCGCCCCACCGGAGTAACGTATGTGTCTACATGGATGATATATTACAAACAGTGCCGCAGTGACTCACGCGTGGCGGCGCGCTCGCACTTGGCCGCCTCGCCCCACCGGAGTAACGTATGTGTCTACATGGATGATATATTACAAACAGTGCCGCAGTGACTCACGCGTGGCGGCGCGCTCGCACTTGGCCGCCTCGCCCCACCAGAGTAACGTATGTGTCTACATGGATGATATATTACAAACAGTGCCGCAGTGACTCACGCGTGGCGGCGCGCTCGCACTTGGCCGCCTCGCCCCACCGGAGTAACGTATGTGTCTACATGGATGATATATTACAAACAGTGCCGCAGTGACTCACGCGTGGCGGCGCGCTCGCACTTGGCCGCCTCGCCCCACCGGAGTAACGTATGACTCCCTAGTAAACAACCACCAGTGCGACTGCGGCCGTCCAGCTAGCGCCGAGGGGCCAGCAACAGACAGGCGCGAAAATGATACGTTTCAAAGCGGAGTCACTGTTCTAAACTCAGACCATTTAATGACTGTACCAAACTCGCTTTGTGAAAACACCTTGTCTTCTGCGAGTAAGTCAGAAAAAAATACTATTATTTTCTCTGACAGAATAGGTGTTGGTTTTGGACCATTGTTGGCCAATAATATAACAAACTCGTCTATAGTAAATATGTGCTATCCTGACGCATCATTGGAGCAAATAGTTGAAAAAATCTGTAGTAGTTCTCTAGACCAAAGCACCTCGGTCGGATTAGTGTTAGGTAATAGCTTAAATGTAAAAAAACCTCAGATAAAAAGAACTGTCGACCGGCTGGTTGAGCTAAGCGCAAAGAAAAATGTAAAATAACTGTCTGTGCGTTCCCTTACTGCAGTAATGAAACGCATAGCTACAACAAAAAATTATACAATTTAAATCTATACTTGTATAACCTGACTTGTAGTCATAGTGACTATGTATTATTTTTTGATACAAATAGTTTTGTAAATAAGTATAGATTGACTCAGGATACAATGTATCTTTCTTATGTACAGAAAAAAAGACTAGCTAATTCGTTAGCTTATAGTATTTTACATCGTACCGACTGTATTCAGTCGGTAATTACTTGCGTAACGACGGAGGAACCCGCCGCCGGTGGCGGTGCCACGGGTATGGCGCAGCCCATAAACGTACTAAATAGTACAGCCTGTGATGCCGTCGTCTGCAGTGGGGCTCGAACTCCAGATTTAAACTAGATTTAAAGACAACGAAGAAGCCTACCTGTTTTAATTTAGTTCAACAAAATATACAAGGCTTCATCGGCAAAGAATTTGAAGTAGAATTATTTTTGGAAAAATATAATATTAACATATTTTGTATTACGGAACACTGGCTTAAAGAACATGAAATGCTTTTTAATTTTGAAAATTATAGAATGGGAAGTGCTTTCAATCGAAAGACTACACAGCGTGGTGGTTCCGCAATATTAGTTGAAAATTCCATAAACATTAAAGAACGGAAGGATGTCGTCAGTCTTTCGATTGAAAAAACTATTGAACTATCTTGCGTGGAGCTGGAGAACCACATAATTATTTGCGTGTATAGACCCCCATATGACGACAACTTTGTTCGTTTCGAATCGGCAATGGAGGATGCATTAGATTTAGTTAGTAAAAGTAGTAAATCGGTAATCGTTTGTGGAGACTTTAATGTAGATTTGTTAGAAAAGAAGTCTCTAAC
This sequence comes from Coleophora deauratella, assembly GCA_958295455.1. NCBI lineage: Eukaryota > Metazoa > Arthropoda > Insecta > Lepidoptera > Coleophoridae > Coleophora > Coleophora deauratella. The sequence continues at coordinate 137,022 of OY282417.1, read as the reverse complement.
AACTAGAATCACTTGTCTTTTTAAGTCGTTTGATTTAGATTACATTTTTTTGGAACCAACAAGAAAAACAGAGACTTCTGCAACTTGCATAGATAACATATTTTGTAACTGTAAATTTGTAGAAAAAAAAGTTATAAATTGCTTAAGATCTGATCACAGCGGATTGCTGGCTAGCTTCCCTGTGAGATTTATTAAAGAACAAATAAAAGTTCAAAGAAGACCTGTCACTGTTAACCGAATAGAAAATTTTAAAACAACACTAATTGAAAAGCTGCCCATACCAAATTTTGATAAACACGTAGACGCGAATAGTTTTTACAATGATTTTTTCACAGTGCTTGACAGAGAATTTCAAGATATATTTAAAACAAAATCCAGAAATATTAATCATCAATTCAAATTTTGTGAGTGGGCTACTGTAGGTATTTATAAAAGCCGACAAACTTTGTTTGATCTCTATGACAGGAAAACCTATATTTTTGATAATAACTTTAAAGAGTACGTAAAAAAGTATTCGAAAATCTTTAGACAGGTATGCCGTGCAGCAAAATCGAATTACTTAGCCAGAAAAATAAAATCATCAGATGATAAAATTAAAACCGTTTGGAATATTATAAACAAAGAAACCGGCAAGGTCAAACCCCGCGATAATGAATATGTTTTGCAAACAGATCAAGGTAAAATTACAACAAATGCCGATGTAGCCAAAGAATTCGAAACTTTTTTCACAAATATTCCACTTAAGACCACTGAGGCCTTGAATTCGTCACCAGTGCATGCTAAACAATTGTTAGAAGATAATGTCAGTATTTGTAATGAAAAATTCTCCTTCAGAGAAATTGAACCAGACACTATTGTCAAAACTTTTAAATCTCTTAAAATGAAAAGAACTGAAGACCTTTGGGGACTATCAGTAAGTTTAATTAGTAATGTAATTATGACTTTAGCGCCATATTTAGCTTGTCTTTTTAATATCAGTATTGATAGTGGCGTATTTCCGGACCTAATGAAATGTAGTAAAGTGATACCCTTATATAAGTCTGGTAACAAAAGTGATCCGGGAAATTACAGACCAGTTTCTGTACTACCAGTTCTCAGTAAAATTTTTGAAAAAATTATGCTCAACCAATTACTACAACATTTTAATGAAAATAATCTTCTACATAAACAACAGTTTGGTTTCACAAAAGGTCGATCTACAACCGATGCAGGAGTATCTCTTATTCGTAACATCTATGATGCTTTTGAGGAATCACAGAATGCAATAGGAGTGTTCTGTGATTTATCTAAAGCATTTGATTGCGTTGAACATCATACATTGCTTATAAAGTTAAAGCATTACGGTGTCGAGGACGGGGCCCTCAGTCTTCTTAATTCGTACTTAAGCAACAGAACGCAAAAAGTTCAAGTAAATGGCACAAATTCATCCGGCTCTAAGGTTAAAATGGGTGTGCCCCAGGGATCTATATTAGGCCCTTTTCTTTTTCTTACATATATAAATGACTTGCCATATATGGTGCAAAATTTGTCAAACATTGTGTTGTTTGCTGATGATACTTCTCTTATTTTTAAGATTGACAGGAAAGATAGCAAAATTGACGAAGTAAACAACACTCTTTCAGAGATTCTAAAGTGGTTCACTGTTAACAATCTACTCTTAAATGCAAAAAAAACAAAATGCATAAAATTCTCATTACCAAATGTAAAGAAAATTGAAAACAGTGTAATTGTAGATAATAATGTATTGGACTTTGTAAATAAGACTGTTTTTTTAGGTATAACTTTAGATGCTACACTGCAATGGGGCCCACACATAGAAACCTTAGCGGGACGGCTTAGTTCAGCTGCATATGCTGTTAAGAAAATAAGACAGTTGACAGATGTAGATACTGCGAGACTAGTGTATTTTAGTTATTTTCACAGTATAATGTCTTACGGAATCTTACTCTGGGGACATGCGGCTGATATTGAAACGATTTTCATTTTGCAAAAAAGGGCACTTCGCGCAATCTACCAGATGCGATCCCGCGAGTCGTTGAGGAATTTGTTTAAAGAAATTAATATTCTTACCGTTGCTAGTCAATTCATATACGAAAATATCATGTATGTACGTAAAAATTTGCACTTGTTTCATAAAAACAGTGACAGACACAATTTTAATCTAAGAAATATTAATAACATAGATGTTGCCTATTCGAGACTGAGTAAAGTTAAGAAGTCATTTATGGGGCAGTGTGTAAAATTTTATAACAAAATACCCGAAAATGTGACTAGTTTGCCAGAAAACAAATTCAAATTGCATGTGAAAAATTGTTTATGCTCTAGAGGGTATTACAAAATACTAGATTATGTAAATGATAATGATATATGGACATGTATAGATCCTCCAGCTCACAATTTTATTGTTGACATGAATTGTAATAGAATTTAAGATTTTATTTAAAAAATGTGTTGAAGCGAGTTTCTTTTGGGCTCGACGTTTCTTCTCGCTTCGCAAACACTTCCCGAAACGTTGAGTGTACAAGTCCCGCGTGGTAGGGACTTTGTACTAGGTAGAAAAAAAATATTGACGATTTAAAAGCATGTGTAAAGCATCTACTTAAATAAAAAACATTTTGAGTTTGAGTTTGAGTTGAGTTTGAGTTTTATGTGTCTACATGGATGATATATTACAAACAGTGCCGCAGTGACTCACGCGTGGCGGCGCGCTCGCACTTGGCCGCCTCGCCCCACCGGAGTAACGTATGTGTCTACATGGATGATATATTACAAACAGTGCCGCAGTGACTCACGCGTGGCGGCGCGCTCGCACTTGGCCGCCTCGCCCCACCGGAGTAACGTATGTGTCTACATGGATGATATATTACAAACAGTGCCGCAGTGACTCACGCGTGGCGGCGCGCTCGCACTTGGCCGCCTCGCCCCACCGGAGTAACGTATGTGTCTACATGGATGATATATTACAAACAGTGCCGCAGTGACTCACGCGTGGCGGCGCGCTCGCACTTGGCCGCCTCGCCCCACCGGAGTAACGTATGTGTCTACATGGATGATATATTACAAACAGTGCCGCAGTGACTCACGCGTGGCGGCGCGCTCGCACTTGGCCGCCTCGCCCCACCGGAGTAACGTATGTGTCTACATGGATGATATATTACAAACAGTGCCGCAGTGACTCACGCGTGGCGGCGCGCTCGCACTTGGCCGCCTCGCCCCACCGGAGTAACGTATGTGTCTACATGGATGATATATTACAAACAGTGCCGCAGTGACTCACGCGTGGCGGCGCGCTCGCACTTGGCCGCCTCGCCCCACCGGAGTAACGTATGTGTCTACATGGATGATATATTACAAACAGTGCCGCAGTGACTCACGCGTGGCGGCGCGCTCGCACTTGGCCGCCTCGCCCCACCGGAGTAACGTATGTGTCTACATGGATGATATATTACAAACAGTGCCGCAGTGACTCACGCGTGGCGGCGCGCTCGCACTTGGCCGCCTCGCCCCACCGGAGTAACGTATGTGTCTACATGGATGATATATTACAAACAGTGCCGCAGTGACTCACGCGTGGCGGCGCGCTCGCACTTGGCCGCCTCGCCCCACCGGAGTAACGTATGTGTCTACATGGATGATATATTACAAACAGTGCCGCAGTGACTCACGCGTGGCGGCGCGCTCGCACTTGGCCGCCTCGCCCCACCGGAGTAACGTATGTGTCTACATGGATGATATATTACAAACAGTGCCGCAGTGACTCACGCGTGGCGGCGCGCTCGCACTTGGCCGCCTCGCCCCACCGGAGTAACGTATGTGTCTACATGGATGATATATTACAAACAGTGCCGCAGTGACTCACGCGTGGCGGCGCGCTCGCACTTGGCCGCCTCGCCCCACCGGAGTAACGTATGTGTCTACATGGATGATATATTACAAACAGTGCCGCAGTGACTCACGCGTGGCGGCGCGCTCGCACTTGGCCGCCTCGCCCCACCGGAGTAACGTATGTGTCTACATGGATGATATATTACAAACAGTGCCGCAGTGACTCACGCGTGGCGGCGCGCTCGCACTTGGCCGCCTCGCCCCACCGGAGTAACGTATGTGTCTACATGGATGATATATTACAAACAGTGCCGCAGTGACTCACGCGTGGCGGCGCGCTCGCACTTGGCCGCCTCGCCCCACCGGAGTAACGTATGTGTCTACATGGATGATATATTACAAACAGTGCCGCAGTGACTCACGCGTGGCGGCGCGCTCGCACTTGGCCGCCTCGCCCCACCGGAGTAACGTATGTGTCTACATGGATGATATATTACAAACAGTGCCGCAGTGACTCACGCGTGGCGGCGCGCTCGCACTTGGCCGCCTCGCCCCACCGGAGTAACGTATGTGTCTACATGGATGATATATTACAAACAGTGCCGCAGTGACTCACGCGTGGCGGCGCGCTCGCACTTGGCCGCCTCGCCCCACCGGAGTAACGTATGTGTCTACATGGATGATATATTACAAACAGTGCCGCAGTGACTCACGCGTGGCGGCGCGCTCGCACTTGGCCGCCTCGCCCCACCGGAGTAACGTATGTGTCTACATGGATGATATATTACAAACAGTGCCGCAGTGACTCACGCGTGGCGGCGCGCTCGCACTTGGCCGCCTCGCCCCACCGGAGTAACGTATGTGTCTACATGGATGATATATTACAAACAGTGCCGCAGTGACTCACGCGTGGCGGCGCGCTCGCACTTGGCCGCCTCGCCCCAGCGCAGCAGCGCGCGCAGGATCTGCGGCTCGGAGGCCTGCAGGAAGGGCGAGGCCAGCGCCTCCGCCAGCGCGCTGCGCGGCAGCTTGGCGGCCGCCGGGTGCGCCATGATCGTGGGGAACTCGTCGCGTAGGTAGCGCATCGCTTGTCTGGGGAGACATTGCGACATGCTATTTAGTATTTCTATTTGTTAATTTCGTTTATGTTTTGTATTGTATTGTATTAATGCTTTATTGCACACGATATGTTTTATTATGGGCAGTAAGTTCTCGAGTGGTGACCGCGCACCGGAAGACGCAGCGTGGGCAGGCCTCCGACTCGTTGGCCGACGACCCGGTGAAGGTTGCAGGAAGCCGCTGGATGCGAGCCGCACAGGACGGGTCGATGTGGAAATCTTTGGGGGAGGCCTATGTCCAGCAGTGGACGTCTTTCGGCTGATGATGATGTTGTTTTATTAATTATGTTCATTTATTTTGTATGCCAAATGGCGGATCACAGCGTCCATTTATATTACTTTAACAACTTTCATGTTACCTTTTTCACAAGATTAGGATTCGCTAGATAAAGTTGGTTGGTTTTTGGGTGATTTTGGTTTGCATTTTGGACAAAAAACTTGTTTGCAAGGCGATTTTCACTCTTGTACAGTTATTATTACAAGTGGAAGGATCATGATATGGGTGAGAACTATGCTCGCTCTACCCCCGCCGCCGGCAGCGCGTACACCGGCATGACAGGCGTCCCATCTTGGCCCTCAAGGATTTATTTGGTACTGAACTCTTGTGATGTATGTAGTTCCCTTCGCGCCGGCTAGCCTGGGTACCACGGCAACAATGAATGAGACCTCAACGATCGCTGGTAGTGTTGTCATCGGTCTGCTGTTTGTCCAGGGCCGCGCGTCACAACTCTTATGTCTGGGGGTTACAGATGCTCATAGACACCCCTGCACCGCCAGGGCCGCACTCGGCGTTACCTGTGCAGCCAGGGCGAGGCGTGCGGCTGCGGCGCCCAGCGCAGGGCCCGCGGCAGGGTGTCGGGGCCAGCGCCGCCAGGGCCGCACTCGGCGTTACCTGTGCAGCCAGGGCGAGGCGTGCGGCTGCGGCGCCCAGCGCAGGGCCCGCGGCAGGGTGTCGGGGCCAGCGCCGCCAGGGCCGCACTCGGCGTTACCTGTGCAGCCAGGGCGAGGCGTGCGGCTGCGGCGCCCAGCGCAGGGCCCGCGGCAGGGTGTCGGGCGCCAGGGCCTCCGCCAGAGCGTCCTCGCAGCCCTGCACCGCGATCGGCACCTCCAGAAACCTGCCCAAGCACATACATGCCTTCGTTTAGTAGTATTTCTAGGTCTAGGCATGCAAGGTGTTTAAAAAGTACGTTTGAGATTTCAGAAAGGCATTCAGTTTGGCTCTAGACACAGAAAAAAGATTTGAATAAGCCCAACTCGAAAAAAATTTTGCTCTCTTGCAAAAACGTAAACCTAATGTGTAATATACGAAATAGCCGCGTGTTCTTCGCTGTCTGAGCACCGCGCCCGGTAAACGACCGCGACTCAAACAAAACTAGGTCATTGTCGAAGCCGAACGTGAAACAATGCCTTCGCTATTTGAGTGAACAAAAAGTAAGAAATGCGGAAAAGGGACGGGGTGCTCAAGGGTGGGCGGGGGCGTGGGACCCGCGTGCGCAAGATTGCAAAAGAATAAATTTTTATGTTCAGTCTTCTAAGTGATTCCCACGTTCCCCGCTCTAATTTCGCGTAAAGTTAGGTACTTGTTTATTTTTGTGACTTTTATAAATGCCTGGACCTTACAGAGATTTTGAATATCATGAGATGATGAGAATTTATTACGACGAAGGGGGTACTAATTAAAGGAAAACAGTGGAGATTTGTCGAAACCGCAGTGTTTAGGTGGAGTGGAAACCCCTCAAGTGTCGGCTCTAAGAGTGATGGGCACTTAAAAACGCTCAACGAGGTGGTTTGCTGCTGGAACTCGGAAACGGAGCTGTCTCCTCGATTAATCCTCTTCTTATTATCGCTTAGCACATAATATTATCGTGGAAAATATTGTAAAACCAACCAACCGTAAGGAGGTTATCTGTGTATCTCACACAGAAGCGTGTGTAGTGTACTGTACCTATTGTAAACATTAATAATTACAAATACGAAGTGGATACATGATACTATGGTATTACCTGGCTATCTCGTACAGCTGCGCGGCGTCTTCCAGCCTGGTGGCCGCGCTGGCCCCGCTCGCGCCCCGCGCACCGCCGCTGCCCCACGACTGCCGCCAACGGGAGCAATGAGTTTAAATGGTCTTAAAGATTTATTTATTGTGAGGGAAAACAACAGCACATTCTTAAATTATGCTTAATCTAGTTCTAGGTCGTTCCCTTCCCTCAAATATGGTTGAGGGAAGGGATAGCCGACTCTGGCGTTATACTCGTATACGCGAAACGGCGGGTATACGAGTCCGAGCGGTAGGAACCTCGTATTAGGTAGATAAAAGAATGACGTTCGAAAAGTGTACACCGCTACCTACTTCGAATAAAACATTGTGACGATAACCAACGTCACACCGGTTCTCGATCACGCTGTCAACGCGTGACGACAACACGAAGCAACCGTCCACTATGAAGTGAGACGCGAGCGCACCCCGCCCCGCGCGCCCGCACGTCCCGCCATGATATAAGCGGACGCAGCGACCGCCGACCGGCAGTTGCGCCCGGCACGGGCTCAACGAATAACCTCTCTCCAGAGGTATTCGAGGAGCCTCGGCTGGATAGCAGCTCCCCAGGTGGAATTCCCCTCAGGAATCCCTCCTGCCTTCTGGGCTTTGCATGCCCATCCCGTCAGCTGGACGGCGCGACACATTGCGAGTCGTTAGGCTGTTCCACCCCCCTCTCTCTGAGCTAGTAATGCTCAGCGTCAGCTGGACGGCTCGACACATTACGAGTCGTTAGGCTGTCCGACACCCTCCGGAACCTTCCGAGCTGCAGATGCTCAGCACCAGCACAGCTGGACGGCTCGACACATTGCGAGTCGTTAGGCTGTCCGCCGCCCCCAGAACCTTCAGAGCCGTTGACGCTCCACATCCCCGCCATGTGCTCGCCTTCACGAGCTGCCTCGCCAGCGTTACAGACAACGCCCCCGGGAGAAGGGTTTTACTGGGTTCGTAGGGTCACGTACCGTACCGTAGGTACTCACCGCACCGTAGGCACACACCACATCGTAGGTACTCACCGCACCGTTTCCGCCGCGTAATCATTAACCTCCTTTCCGGAATTAGGTAAATGAGAATAGGACAAGTAGATGATAAGTATTGTACGTAACGTCTAAGTAAGATTAACAATAAACATAATATTGTCGTAACCCTGTGTTTCACTTGACGAACCTCCTCCTCATTCAAATCCTCAGCATCAGCGATGCCAGGAATGTCAACGAGGCTGCCCTACACGAGCTAGTCGCAGGCAACTCCGTTACAACATTTTAATTTCATTTTAAACTATAATAGAACCTTTCCACGACAGACATAATAAATATAAACTAATTAATTATATTGTACGACGTTTTAAGTTCTTTAGAATAGCTCCCGACCTCTGCTTCTTCTTCTTCCTCCTAGGTCCCTCAATGCTAAAGATCGCGACCGCAAACAATGTCTCGGCATTGGCTGCGGTTGTAAGTGCTGTGGACTGCCCTCTGTACGTTTCCGCCTACAAGTTTCTTCACCACATCTATCCATCGGGAAGGTGCTCTACCCCTGGCTCGTTTGCCATCCATCTGACCCAGGAATATGTGCTCCTCCAAAGCCTGCCTGGGTGAACTGCTATGCCGTGGAGCGCTGTAGGGTGAACTCACCGAGGTGCCGGAGCCGGCGCCGGCGCCGGTGGGCGAGCCGCTGCGCTCCACCAGGCTCAGGTCCACCTGCGGCCGACACATACACACAGGTATAGCTAATACAGTAGCATGGACGACGTGTGCGGTGTGAGTAGTGCGAGCAGTGTGTGCCACTCACACCGAGTGGTGTGAAGTGTGATCGGTGTGAGTGGTGTGTGGTGACTGTGGTGTGAGCGGTACGTAGTGTGAGCGATGTGAGTGCCGTGAGTGGTATGAATCATCTGTGATGTGAGTGGTGTGTGTCGTGTGAGCAGTGTGAGCGGTGTCAGTGTAGTGTCGTGTGAGCAGTGCGAGCGGTGTCAGTGTGTACAGTGTGCGGTGTGCGGTGTGCGTGTGCGTGTGCGTGTCGCGCGCACCTGGTCGGTGTACATGGCGTGCAGCAGCGCGCGCGCGAAGCGGCGCGGCAGCACGCGCTCGTCCACGCACAGCACGCCGCCCGCACACCCCGCCCCGGCCCCCGCGCCGCCCCCCGCGCCGCACCCCGCCCCGCCCCCCGCCCCGCCCCCCGCGCGCCGCGACAGCACGCTCCTGGAGGGAAATACGTCAACATTTATTCCAGAATACTTAAGCATAGCATATTATTTTGTTGTATTTTATTGGTTACCCTTTGCATCTCATGGATGTGGAAACCTTAAACAAAATCGAATTTACACTCTTTTCAAATTAAATCTAAACTTGCATATATGTAACATACAAATAATAATAAAAAAAAAATAAAATATCCGTTTATTTTCTCACCACATCATTATAAACTCAGGTTACATATATAAGTTTTGTATAACTAAAGAAGATGTGGTGGACTGGTGCCTGAGCTAGACTTTTAAAAGTCTGTGTTTCGGGTCACCAGGCCCCCACCCTACGGAGTTGATACAAGACAAATAACATTAAAATATGTCACTTATAATGAAATACATGAACGGAAAAAAAAAAGGAAATAAATGTATGTATTTTAAGTATACAAAAAGAAGTGATTAAAAAAATACAACAATAAAAATGAAATGAAAGTATGTGTGTGTGTGTGTGTGTGTGTGTGTGTGTGTGTGTGTGTGTGTGTGTGTGTGTGTGTGTGTGTGTGTGTGTGTGTGTGTGTGTGTGTGTGTGTGTGTGTGTGTTTTATGAGATTAACTGTAAATTAGGTTTTCAGTGTCCTCATATTTTAACTGTAATAACCATATAATAAGTTTTTGCTTACACTCGTATTTACTCATAAATACAATTTTAAGGATATAATTAATTTTGTTGTAAAGGAATGGGCCAAGAAAACAGAAAAATTTTTTGATAAAAGAAGAATTACATTTATATGTTTTACACACAAGAGGTCTATGTCTTGAAATATTAGGATCAGGCAGAGGAGTAAGTGAATGTTGTTTAAGGACAGTATATAGAATGAAAAGTTGACGTACTGTGAGAATTTGGCATTGTTGATAGAGTTCGGATGTGGGGAACAAAAATGGTTTAAATGTAGCTATTTTAAGTATGAGCCTTTGAGCTCGCTCAACTTTTATACAATGCGTTTTTGCTGCACCACCCCAAACTGTAATGCAATAGATGATTAATGATTGACATAGTGCTTGATAAACTGACTTAATAATATCGGGACCAGTAAAGTGACGGATTTGCTTAAATACATATGAAAGTTTCCGAACTCTACAAGTTAATAAATTAATATGTGGTAGGAAAGTAAGATGTTGGTCAAGCATAACTCCTAAATATTTGATAGAAGACATAGCTTCAAGTTTCTGACAGCCGCATAGTAGATGAGATTGTAATCCACAAAAGTGTGCAGTTATTGTAAAGTTATTTGGTTTTGGAAGAGAAGTGCTGCGCATACCAAATAACATGTATTTTGTTTTAGAGGCATTAAGGGTGAGAAGGTTTTGTTGAAACCAGGAGGCTACGAGATTAAGACCTGTCTGAGCAGCTGTAAATACGTCATTCCAGGTTTTTGCAGAAAACACTAATGCTGTGTCATCGGCGTATGCAATAATTTTACTGTTTGGAAGATATGTTTGGAAGAGATCGTTGACATACACTAAAAATAAAGTTGGACCCAGGATAGAACCCTGTGGTACCCCAAAGGTAGTTGGTATTTCGTCACTTACAACTTTATCGATAACAACGGATTGCTTTCTGTCAGCTAGGTAGTCTGAGAAAAGTTGTAGAGATTTTCCTCTAACACCAATAGCCTCCAGTTTCTTTATGAGGTGTGGAATTGAAACTGTGTCAAAAGCTTTACTTAGGTCCATAAAAATGGATATACATTTGTTACCTGAATCTAGTGCAGTTGTCACGAAGTCAATGAGGTCATGGATAGCATCAGCCGTGGATTTCCCACGGCGAAAGCCAAATTGGGAATCAGAGAGGATTTTATTGCTTTCAAGGTAATTAGTTAATCGATTGTTCATTATTCGTTCCAAAATTTTCGAAAGGGACGTTAGTATTGAGATTGGCCGGTAATTGGTCACATTCTGTCTATCACCATTTTTGAAAATCGGATGTACTAAAGATTTTTTAAAAGCTTTAGGAAAGCGACCCGAGGAAATACTGATACGGCAGATGTAAGTTATATGGGGAATAAGGATATTTTTGAATTGTTTTAGGATTCCAGCAGATATACCGAAATAGACTCGAGATTATAAATTAAATATTAATCCAAGACTCATCTAGCGCTATCTAGTACCACTCGAAGTTGTCGCCAATTTTTTTTAAATTCAAGATTTGGGAGCATCTGGCTCCAATCTCACCTGATGGTAAGTGAGGATGGAGTCGATGGTGGAACACGCAATCCCAACTAAAACCTATTCACTCTCGCCTTGAAGACCCCCAGGTTATAAGACTCGGGAAACGCCGACGCCGGCAAGGAATTCCACTCCTTTGCAGTACGCATAATGAAAGACGAGGCAAAGCGCTTCATGCGTAAGAGTGGAATACTGTCTACTACGTAGGGGTGGAAGCCTCGCCGACGCCTGGTCGACCAAAGGTGGAATGGGGCTGGTGGAATCGATTCGTGTAATTCCTGTGCACACTCTCCAAAATGCAGCCTATGAAAAACTGAGAGACTGGCGACTTTACGCCTATGCTCTAGGCTTTGAAGCTTAGACGAAGTAAGCTCCTCGTAGCCAATCAGTCTTCTGGCACGACGATCGACTGAGTCCAATGCCTCCAGCTGGTAGCGGATCCGTCCCACAAGTGCGAGCAGCACTCTACACATGAACGGACTTGAGCTTGGTATAGTGTTAAAAGCATGAACAGCAGTATGGCGCAGACTAGATATATAAGCAAGCTACACTTCGCATAGAATCACGAGCGAGGCGCCAGCGCGTTGCAGAGCACACACAGCGCCACCTAGCGGCGGCGGCGGCGGTTACCTGAAGTACCGCGAGCGGGCTGCCAGGATGACGCGGTGGCACGGCAGCTCGGGCGCGCTGCGGAACCCGTACTGCGAGCCCCCGCCCCCGCCCCCGCCCCCGCCGCCCCCCTCCGAGCGGAACGCCAGCCGCACGTCCGCGTACTCGCCTGCGAACACACGTAACACAATTGTAAATGTTAATTATTCTTCAGGTGTAAGTTAAAGTTGGGATGGGCTGTTTTCCGTAACCAGGCGACCATTGTGCCCCTTTCCGCCATGCCGAGCAGCGCGCACAGTGCCGCAGTGCCGCAGTGCCGCAGCGCCACTCACCGGAGTGCAGCAGGTGTCGCATCTCGCAGGGCTGCGGCTGCGGCGCCATGCCGAGCAGCGCGCACAGTGCCGCAGTGCCGCAGTGCCGCAGCGCCACTCACCGGAGTGCAGCAGGTGTCGCATCTCGCAGGGCTGCGGCTGCGGCGCCATGCCGAGCAGCGCGCACAGTGCCGCAGTGCCGCAGTGCCGCAGCGCCACTCACCGGAGTGCAGCAGGTGTCGCATCTCGCAGGGCTGCGGCTGCGGCGCCATGCCGAGCAGCGCGCACAGTGCCGCAGTGCCGCAGTGCCGCAGCGCCACTCACCGGAGTGCAGCAGGTGCCGCATCTCGCAGGGCTGCGGCTGCGGCGCCATGCCGAGCAGCGCGCACAGTGCCGCAGTGCCGCAGTGCCGCAGCGCCACTCACCGGAGTGCAGCAGGTGTCGCATCTCGCAGGGCTGCGGCTGCGGCGCCATGCCGAGCAGCGCGCACAGTGCCGCAGTGCCGCAGTGCCGCAGCGCCACTCACCGGAGTGCAGCAGGTGCCGCATCTCGCAGGGCTGCGGCTGCGGCGCCATGCCGAGCAGCGCGCACAGTGCCGCAGTGCCGCAGTGCCGCAGCGCCACTCACCGGAGTGCAGCAGGTGCCGCATCTCGCAGGGCTGCGGCTGCGGCGCCATGCCGAGCAGCGCGCACAGTGCCGCAGTGCCGCAGCGCCACTCACCGGAGTGCAGCAGGTGCCGCATCTCGCAGGGCTGCGGCTGCGGCGCCATGCCGAGCAGCGCGCACAGTGCCGCAGTGCCGCAGTGCCGCAGCGCCACTCACCGGAGTGCAGCAGGTGCCGCATCTCGCAGGGCTGCGGCTGCGGCGCCATGCCGAGCAGCGCGCACAGTGCCGCAGTGCCGCAGTGCCGCAGCGCCACTCACCGGAGTGCAGCAGGTGTCGCATCTCGCAGGGCTGCGGCTGCGGCGCCATGCCGAGCAGCGCGCACAGTGCCGCAGTGCCGCAGTGCCGCAGCGCCACTCACCGGAGTGCAGCAGGTGCCGCATCTCGCAGGGCTGCGGCTGCGGCGCCATGCCGAGCAGCGCGCACAGTGCCGCAGTGCCGCAGTGCCGCAGCGCCACTCACCGGAGTGCAGCAGGTGCCGCATCTCGCAGGGCTGCGGCTGCGGCGCCATGCCGAGCAGCGCGCACAGTGCCGCAGTGCCGCAGCGCCACTCACCGGAGTGCAGCAGGTGCCGCATCTCGCAGGGCTGCGGCTGCGGCGCCATGCCGAGCAGCGCGCACAGTGCCGCAGTGCCGCAGTGCCGCAGCGCCACTCACCGGAGTGCAGCAGGTGCCGCATCTCGCAGGGCTGCGGCTACGGCGCCATGCCGAGCAGCGCGCACAGTGCCGCAGTGCCGCAGTGCCGCAGCGCCACTCACCGGAGTGCAGCAGGTGCCGCATCTCGCAGGGCTGCGGCTGCGGCGCCATGCCGAGCAGCGCGCACAGTGCCGCAGTGCCGCAGTGCCGCAGCGCCACTCACCGGAGTGCAGCAGGTGCCGCATCTCGCAGGGCTGCGGCTGCGGCGCCATGCCGAGCAGCGCGCACAGTGCCGCAGTGCCGCAGTGCCGCAGCGCCACTCACCGGAGTGCAGCAGGTGCCGCATCTCGCAGGGCTGCGGCTGCGGCGCCATGCCGAGCAGCGCGCACAGTGCCGCAGTGCCGCAGTGCCGCAGCGCCACTCACCGGAGTGCAGCAGGTGCCGCATCTCGCAGGGCTGCGGCTGCGGCGCCATGCCGAGCAGCGCGCACAGTGCCGCAGTGCCGCAGTGCCGCAGCGCCACTCACCGGAGTGCAGCAGGTGCCGCATCTCGCAGGGCTGCGGCTGCGGCGCCATGCCGAGCAGCGCGCACAGTGCCGCAGTGCCGCAGTGCCGCAGCGCCACTCACCGGAGTGCAGCAGGTGCCGCATCTCGCAGGGCTGCGGCTGCGGCGCCATGCCGAGCAGCGCGCACAGTGCCGCCAGCGCCGCGCCGCCCCCCGCAGCGTGGCCCCCGGCCCCCCCGGCCCCCCCAGCCCCGCCGCCGCTGCGGGCCGCGCATGCGCACCCCGCCGGGCACACTGCAAACACAAGCTACTGGTCAATACAGTGACAGACAATCCACACGCGATACAAGATAATTCATAATTCATTTATTTGCTCTGTACAGGGTACAATACAAAAGTGCAAGATAACAAAGCATAAGGAATCACCTGATACAACTATTATAATAGCATGCAAACATTAGAAAACAATTAATCACAGACAAAACAAATTAATAAGGTTACTTTTAAGTTCTACATTCAAATCAATACATTATTTAATAATTGTATTACATTATAAATATTGTTAAATTACATTCCAAATTATTCAATAACTAATTATTATTTTCAAAATATGTCAAAAGATAACTAATATCAAAAGATAACTAATTAAGGTTTCCGTCAAGAAGTTCTTTGACACTGTAAAAGTTATGTTCTAACAGCCAATGACATAACTTTTTTTTGAAAATAGTTAAGGGTAGATTTGTTATAGTATCTGGTACCTTATTAAAAAATTTTATACACATATTGAAACAATTATTTTGATATAGAGTTGTTCTTGGACAACGATCTAGAACTAGTTTATTCGAGTGTCTCGTGTTACGAGGGTACACATCTTTGGCAGTTTTAAATAAATTAATGTTCTGTTTCACGAAAACACAAACTTCATATATATACATGCTAGGCAATGTTAGCAACTTTAGCTTATCAAAGAGTGGTTTGCACGAGTCGAAAGGATGGGCACCACACATTGCTCGAATGCACTTTTTCTGAGCAATGAAAACCTTATTCACTAACGAGCCATTACCCCATAGCAATAGACCATATCTTAATACAGAGCATACACATCCATGGTACGCCATGAGGGTAGTTTGTAGTGACGAAACCTTAATCAATTTACTTAAAACATACACAAAACTATTTATTCTACCGCAGATCTTATTAATGTGTGCGTTCCAATTAAAAAACTTATCAATAGTCAAGCCAAGAAACTTCACCTCTTCAGCTTCTGTCAAAGATTGTTCTATATGTTTTATGTCCAAAGTAATTTGATTGCGATGTCTTGTCAAGAAATTTACATATTTAGTCTTAGTCAAATTTACTATTAAATTATTACTAGATAGCCAATTCACAATGCTTTTTACAGTTTCATTTATTTCATTTTCAAATAATTTAGTGTCATTTACTGTAAATGTCACGACAACAGAAATATCATCAGCAAAAAGAATACATTTATATTTAGTCACTTCAGGCAGATCGTTAATATAAAGTAGGAAAAGGAGTGGACCAAGTACACTACCTTGCGGTACACCTTTTCTGTTGTGTTTGAAATTTGACCTATATGTACTCAATACTTTGTTATCATCTAAATTACTGATTTCAACATATACAAATACATACAGAGTACAATATACACCTGCACGCGATACGAGTAAAACAGACAGAGCACAATAGAAAATATTGTTGTTCTTCAAGTGAGGCAGCTAAAAACGGAGTAAAACTCCAAGCATATCAGCCATTACTAGACGTTTTCTTACACCTCACAGATCACCTCCTGTTTATAATACCGCATGTCAAACATTTTGTTCCAGCTCAAACTAAACCTAGCAGAAACGCAAAATGCAACGCGTGATTGGCTGGTTCTAGGACACGGGCGAGCGAATTGCATACATACATACTCAGTTAAGCATTATAATCATAATAAGATTCACGCGGTAGACCCGCGATACTGCAGCTTCGTCGATACTACAGTTGTGAATAATTTCTAAATGGTCAGTCGCCCATAAGCTCGATAACCTCCAATTGTCTTGTATGATCCGGCTCGCTAGAACCCTGGTTTCCCCATATTTCTATACGCCGCTGAGACGTGCACACTGGACATTAAGAGAAACAGAAAGAAAACGCATAGACGCTCATGAGATGTGGTGCTGGAGAAGAATGCTTGAGTATCGTGGACGGAATTTCATACGAATCAGTCTATACTCCAAGAACTCGGCATTAAGGGACGTCTGTCATGCGTTGCACAGTCACGTATTCCGACTTTGTTGGGACACATATTTCGGCGTGGAGACACATCCGTTGAGCGCTTGGTTGTTCAGGGCAAAGTCGAGGGCAGCAGAGCACGCGGCAGGTCCCCCATGCGCTGGACAGAGCAGATCAAGTCCGCGCTGGGAGTTTCTCTTAATGAATGCACCAGGAGCGCTGCTGTGCGGGAGGAGTGGCAACGTGTTGTTCGACGGGCCACTACAACTACGAAATGATGACCACGGCCATTCTGCCAAGAGTGAACCGACAAAGCAGATCTTGTATAAAACATCTATTGGGGTGATCTGTGCTAAGCTATCTTTCAGTTTGAGATGATATTAATGCAAATAATGTGCACGTCGCAGATCTTGTCGGTGGCCACTCTATGGCACTTTACTAGGGTATTTGACACCTTTAATATAATATAAAAACAAATAATGCTATTTATTGAATAAAATTATGATTTAGTCAAATACCTTATTATATTATAGTAACATATAATACTAAATTATTTTTAACAAAGCTGGGTATAGAGTAACCGTGTTGTTTGCTTATTTTAACTTGTCAGTAGAAACTGTTTGTAAAAATTTAATTAAGGGATCTACTAGATCTTTAAGTTTTTTTTTGTTGTATAAATATAAGTACCTACGCGACTGTTTGTTTCCTTCACATAAATAAATAAAAAAATATTAATCTTTTATTTGGTCTACATAGAAAATGCGGCACACATATGCAGGTATCACAACACCAGTGTCATTTTTAAACATCTTTAAAAGACCCACGTACGCCTCTACAGAGTTGCGATAAGCGATACGGGAGAGGAATATGAGTAACTGTTAGAATAGCTTATGGCTGGGGTAACAGATGCTCATAGGAGGTGAATGCCACTTTCCATCTGGCGGGCCATCAGCCTTTTGCCACCTAACACAATATTATTATTTTTATAAACAAGATGGAAAGGCGCTCACCGTCGCTGTCCACGTCCGCGCTGATGATGTCCAGGTCGCCGGCCGCCTCCCACTCTGCAACACCAAGCGAACTGCGGTTAACCACACGAGTTTAAAATATGTTACTTTGCTTTCATGTATGCAATAAGAAATAGCAATGGCCCTAGATTACTGCCTTGTGGAACTCCTGAACTATTATTATACAAGTGATTTGCTTCGT
Organism: Coleophora deauratella; assembly: GCA_958295455.1. Classification (NCBI taxonomy): domain Eukaryota; kingdom Metazoa; phylum Arthropoda; class Insecta; order Lepidoptera; family Coleophoridae; genus Coleophora; species Coleophora deauratella. The sequence goes on along the minus strand of OY282417.1, from coordinate 119,468 downwards.
TAGAACCCTTTATGTAAATTACCTTTGGAATGTCATTGAATCGTTTTCTATTTGATAAATAACCATTAAACCTGTCACAGACACTGCCTCTTGTACTACTGCATTCTAGTTTTGAATTCTGCATTCTAGTTTTGTCACGTTTAACAAAGTCGAATGCCCACTATGAAATTTTTACTAACACAATGTATGGATGAATTTCTAAAATAAAGTTATTATTATTCTTATTATTTGTTTAAATCAAGAAAAACTGCCATGACTGTGATTTCAGCATTAAAAGATTTACATATTATTTTAATCGGATTAAATAGGCTACAGTCGAAGAATAACCCTTTCGTGAACCGAGTACTAGTAGGTCAGGATATAAAATATTATGTTTAGTTAAAAAGGTCAAGAAAGATCTGTGAATATCTCATTGGAGCGATTCACTCGCAGCACTGGTCACGGGGCGGGCGGGGCGGGCGGGGCGGGGTGTGCACTGACCGCGGGGGGGGCGCGCGGCGGCGCCGGCGTAGGCGCAGCAGAGCGCGGCGCGCGCCTCGGCCCGCGACAGCGCCGCCGCCGCGCCCTCCAGCGGCGCGCGCCGCCCCGGGTACCTGCAAATTAACAAAGTTTATTTCCTTTTCTATCCTTCCATTCTAAAACAAGGTTGAGGTTTCCTTTTAAGTATAAAAATACCTGTGTCAGGATCCCTCGCTCTTCCATAACTTACAGATATTAAAATAAACTAACAAGATAATAGTCGAAAGTGTGTGTGTGTGTGTGTGTGTGTGTGCGTGTACGTGTGTGTGTGTGTGTGTAAGGAAGCTTTTACTGTCTTTTACTGTTTTGTCTAGTGTCACCACACACACACACACACACCACATCACTAGTCACTACACAGGCTACTAACTCAAGCGGCGGGTATACGAGTTCCGAGCGGTAGGAACCTCGTATTAGGTAGATAAAATAATGACGTTCGAAAAGTGTACATTGCTACCTACTTCGAATAAAATATTTTCATTTTCAAACATCGATATGAAAAAAAAATATACAGGCTGTAAATCTAGTTGTGCATCCAATTTTAATCAGTATTTCTACTCCTGATTCTGATCGACTTTCGCCAAGGAATCCATAGTCAAATCGCAAAAAATATTTTGGGCTCTCCATACAAATGGACCAGCGAAGTAGATCAGAATCAGGCGATACATCCGAAACGTTCGACACACGGTGACAGCTTTCTGACAGCTGACGAGTTCATTGAATCAGGCGCATATTAAAAATATTGCGTTTTAATGGATCACTAGATCATATCAAAAATATTTATTCAAAATAGCACTGTACACTTCTCGAAGGTCCTTTTCTTTATGGAGATGTCGCTAACAGCACATAAGGATTTTCAGTCTTCTTGATGGTCTCGCTACCACACACACACATAGTTACACTGTGCAGCGCCACCTAGTAACTAAACGAGGCAGAGTGTTACTGGTGACAGTGTAATGTAGTACTGTTAATGGTGATAATTTAGCGCCATCTAGTGAACCACCACATCAACCTCAACACAGTGTTTATTAGCGCGCTCTAATTTCTGCGAGCGCCACCTAGCGGCTAAGCAAGGAACCGCGATGGTCGTTACCTGCGCAGTAGGTCGCGGAAGTAGGAGCTGCGCGCCGCCAGCACCGCCTTGTGCGCCCACAGCGACCAGCCCGCGCCCACTAGCTCCACGTCGCACCACCTGCGTTACACAACTTATAATGTAAGACTTTTTTAAATAAAATCAAGGTTATCTTTATTTGAAGAAGGTAGCATTTTACACTTTCCGCAGGTAACTAAAATACAGGCGCTGGTACTCAACAATTGAAGACTTGGCCGAGACGGCTACGATTGTGGCTTCCTTATCGTGTCACTGGCTGTCAGTGCCGCCCCGGGCCGGGCTCACCTGTCGGGCGCGTGGGCGCGCGGCAGAGGCAGGCGCGCCAGGTCGCAGGCGAGCGCGGGCGCGGGGGCGCGCGCCAGGTCGGCCTGCGTGGCCAGGTCCCGCAGCGCCGCGCCCGCCTCCAGCGCCGCGCACAGCGCCGCCGTCTGCGCCAGCGTCCACGAGCTCACCACCCCGCGGATGTAGCGCGCGTGCTCGCACCCTGCACACATCGCACACCGCGCCACGTTACTATACCAGCACACCGATAGATGGCGCTGTGCTACTTTAGAAACGCGCTAACGTTTCGATTGCGTTGGACGGTATAGGGCATTGTTTTTTCTTAACTTTGTATTTAAGAGCGAGACACGCGCACGCATTCGGCGACCGTCGCGTGTACCCCCAAAGGTTAATGTAATTTTGTATCCTACGCTAAAAACATAAGGCTTCTTTTGAAATCCTCCTACAAACATGGCGTCCGAGCAGCACCATACGTCGGTGTGTATCAAGATCTCGTGTTAAATAAAAGTGTAGTCTCATTAACAGCCGTCACGAGTAAACATTTGAATGGAATAACAAACAGGTCGTGCAGCTCACCGCGGTCGGGGCGCGCGTCCCGCGGGCGGCGCGCGGCGCTGGCGAGGCGCCGCCGCAGCGTGCCCAGCGCCGCGCCGCCCGCCTTCTTCTTGCGCTCTCTGCAACCCACACACGACACGACACCGTCAAATAACTAATATTAATCCAAACTATTCCAAACTTAATATTACAAACGCGAAAGTAACTGTTGTCTGTCTGTTAAAATTTATACGCAAAATTGGCGTAAGCAAAAAGACTACATAAGATTATAATCCTGCACTTTAGATTATTTAGCAGACAGGGTAAGTGTGAAAATAAACATTGCAAAAAAATTGACAAGTACAAATAAGCCAAGAAAAACACTAGCATTCTGTATAGTGTTATAGTGCCCTTGGGAATACAAATTAGGCATGAAAATATCTAGTATTCTGTGTAAACTGTCAGGCCATCTCGCTCACCGTATGACGTCGGCCATGGTCGGCGGCGCGATCGCCACGGCGCCCTCACACGCCTCGCCCTCCTGGAAAATGTAATATTTTATTTGAAGTATGTACTCTTTTGGAAGGCTGTTCTTTGTCTACCTAATGAGGTTGCTACCACTTTGAACTCCTATACCCGCTGTTTCTGAGTGTGTTTGCGGAGCGAGAAGAAACGACAGGCCCCAGGCCTAAAGAAACTCCCTCCAACACACTTTTTCATAAAGGTAATTGTACGAGCCAGTACACCTTTATTCAAAACAATCTGGATCATCACAGGCATTAAACTCGACCGTTTTCTTGCTTTGCCACTAAATTCTCGGTTGCTGTCACTAGACAGCAGACGTCAGAGACCTTATAAGCTTCTTGAAGTGGGGGAATTTGGATATTCTGCCCTCATAAGAAGGCCTTCTGTCTTGTGAGGGTAGTATTGAACGTGTTACCTGCTGCGAGAGCGCGGCGCCCATGTCGTGGTGGCGCCGCGGACAGCACAGCAGCCGGCTCATGGGGCGCCCGCCATCACCGCGCCGCCGCCGCCGCCATCGTGCGCCCTGCACACAAATACAACTGTCTAATAATATGAACACTGTTGCACAAATAGTATCAGATACAGTACAGATTCCCTACCACCCTCTAAAACCACCGTCAACCCCTCCATGGTACGATCTAGCGACAGTCTATACAGTCGCCACTTAGTTAGCTTGCTAGGTTCTCTGTGTTAGTAAGAGGGTCGTAGTAGGTAAATAACTCAAATGATTTGTATACATATAGTGTCCAGGTTGTGGTACTGACTGTGTACATACTTTAACCTGGGCAGACCAGGAAAATGTTGTGACTTGAAACAAGGGTCTTCACAGGTAGCGTCTAATCATTCAAAATAATTTGTGTTTGACTGCGACTGGGTGTATACATATACATAGAGTAAGGAGTGAGTCACTCCTTACTCTATGTCGGCCTCCAAGCAGCGTGGTGTTTTCCAGCAGGCTAGACGAGATAGCCAGCATGATTATGAGCTGAGAATCAAAAAGCCCTCATTCATATTTTATGGATGTGACTTTTGTGTTAACAATTTTCAGACATTTATTTACTTGTATTTTTATAAGGTCTGTGTGTATTTATTTTACTATCTCTCTTCCAATTGGATATGTATTTCACTAACATAAATTGAATCAAAGAGTTGTTTTCTATGTCACTAACAAATAGAGATATCTGGTGTGAAAATAAACAACTGATTCACGAATTCTGCGCTCAGCAGTTCTGTGATGTGTTTGTATTGCACATATTTTGATAACAATCGTTCCTGTTTACAGAATGCACACACAAGCAGATTGTTTCAATGTTAGTCACAGCTGTTAGTTGCAGCAGCGAATGTGTTGATTATGTCATATAAAGAGAAAATAAACAATTACTTAATTTCGAGGCTACTTGGAAACTCCTTAGAAATTCACCTATTTTATGAAGTCTCTCTCTCTTTCAGTTTATGGAGTCTCTTATAAGACTTCTGCCTGTGTCTGACAGTCATGGGAATGGAACTTCGGCTGATGGGCAGTTTTAATTTTAATCAGGGGTCATTGGGTTTCATCTTCACCCAGTCTCAACGTTAGTATGACATTAATTTGTTAGTTCTAATATACATATATCTGCATGATTTTTTTTTTATGGCAGAGGTGGCAAACGAGCAGATGGATCACCTGATGGTAAGCGATTACCGCTGCACATAGACGCCTGCAACACCAGAGGAGTTACAAGTGCGTTGCCGGACCCATTCAAGGCCTTAATATTTCTTTGATGACATATGATCACCAAATATAAACTAACACATTTGTCATTGTTCAAAGTTTTAATTTTTTTTTATTGGATTCCTATTACCGTATCTAGACTTCTATTTTGTCCTTTATAAAAGGTTAATATGGTTGCTCATTTATAAAGTTCAAGGACCCCTCTCACAGTTATAGTGCAAAAGTAGCATGGCGCCAGGTAACAGCTGGTAAATCTGATTTGTCTCAGATACGAAAGTTTGCCAGACAAGGATTCTAAGGGACAATTTCACCAAGTATTTTAAAATATTTAAGCTCCCCTTAAGTTTTTTCAGTAAGTAAACATTCTTAAAAGCACACCAAAGCAAAAGCTTTTATCAATTTCTTCTAACAGGCACTAAGGACACCCTCTGACCCAACTAATAATAAACGATAGCACAGGATAGGGCTGCCCAGTAAATTCATCATTTGCCATCAATTTCCTGCCACCCTGTGGAGGAATGTGGTTTGGGTCCGAAAGGGAAGGTGCCGTGACGTCAGGTGCCTGCGCGCGCATCTGACCCGCCTGACGGTGACCTACATTCTGTTTGCGACACACACGGCCCGATATACCGATATACCCATCCACGACCGACGGCCGCGGCGTGTCAACACCGGGTTAGGCAACCCGGGTAATGCGGCCGACAAACCACCTCCACGGCTCTTTCACCGCAAACCGATCATGTTTACAACACTATTGACAATCTTGATTTGATACCTACAAGATTTCGTGACCACGAAAAACATTGTTATAACTATAGATTTTTTTGTAAATCTTTTTGTTTTTATGCTTGCACGATCCTCACCTGCGCTCGCAGTCATCACAACAGGATACAACGAGCAACTATAGCGATTTTCATAGAAACATTATGATTATTCTACTGTGGACCGCCATTAGGAACAATTTATGTCAACTTGTAAAACGAGATTTCGACACTCAGGAAACGTTCATCACGACAAAAAATTCACTGCACATGAACAGAACAAAGTACTCAACATGTTGTTACACAAATTAATCACTAATAAAAGCTTCGAGTGCTGAAAATCAGGATTTTATTCAGGAAGAAAAGGATCCGTTACGCCTCCCGTCCTTTGCGATTATGGAACTGTTGCCAACTGAGAAAAATATAAATAAATACAATGCATGCCAACATAGGCATGCTAATCTTCGTTCTTAAATTAAAACTTTATTTTTGTTTTGTAAACTTTGCACTGCTCATATGCTGATCTGACCTTTGGAGTTTTAGAATACTTTTTTATTTTGTTAAAAAACAAAATTAAAATCACCTTTTAATTTATTAAAATGAAAATTGTAAACCAACACAACAAAATATACGTTCAGAAATTCAAATAAATCTGACCTTATTTTGACAGCTTGACTTGATACCTCTGTTAGTGACGTGCAAGAGAAAATCGATAACTGAGTTACATTTATCGATTATATTACAGCTGTAACGTCGTCGTCGCCATCGTCGTCGTTAAAGTGAATCTAAGGCTTGGAGGATCTAATGTGAATCTACACTATAGGAAAGTCACTAAAAATATCCGCATTCTCTTAAGCGATTTCCGTATTTAAAATAACTCGATAGTTTTTATGAAAAAATAGTCAGTATCGTTTTCCACTCTGTGTAAGTATACATAAATATGTAATGTACATTGTAATTTGTATGTAATTTTTAGTTACTTTGGACTTTTCATACGAACTTGGCTCGCAAGCTGATCGATCTGTATGAAAAGTCCTTGAAGTATCATTACACCTTTTTGTTACATTCTGTCTGTAGCGTCTGTATATTAGTTTAATCGATTTAATAGAAGCAAAAACACAATTTGGAAGTTGTCACTGCACATCACTAAAGTATCGGATCGGTGTGTCGGGGGGGTTGATTGATTGGGTTGCTTTTTTGTTTATTCGTGTATTGCTTAAACTTTTCACAATTTCGCCGATAAAATCTCAGTGAAATTATTTCTAATGGTGTTCTATAAATCTTTAGTTTACATTTTCATGTACGAGTTGAAAGTCGTGTGTTGTTGTGTAAAGAAAACGCGGTGCAAGGTATGTGAATATCTTTTCAAATCTTGTGTGTAAATAATTTCATTGAATTTCATCTATGAACTGAGAACATTCAAGAAAAATATCCTACATGCTAATCTGGCCTCTTATTTGATATGTCGTCTTAAGTCTTATAGTGTAGAATTTGTAAGGCAAACTATTAAAGTAAAAAGAATAATATATGTATCTATGACTGATACCCTAAGTAAATTTTAGAAATGAGAGAGACCTATAAGGTTGGAGTGCTACCTAATAAAATAAAAATCTAAAAATGGAAAGCATCCGTATTCTAATCCAGTACACCTACAGGTAACATGAGGCATAGACAACTGTGTGTGGGTTTAGGGTGCACCCTATGAGCGCCACAGTCGGCTAGGGCTGACAGTCGGTTTTCATGCCACATGCCCCAGGATTTGAGATTTTCATACATTTTTGTGATCTGAAGCCAATGTTGGCAGTGGGGGCACGATTTGTCAAAGAGTAGCAGGGCAATCGCTAGGTTAAGGGGGCTATAAAAAGAAAATAAGATTGTCTTGTTCATCAGCTTGACTTTAGAAGACAACATGTGTTGCAGTCCTATTAGGGCAGGTGGCAAGTTTAAATCCTAATTATACCTGACCTGTGTGCATTAGAATGCCGCTCCCGCATCTAGCACCCTTCTGCATACACAACCTTTAGCAATCTTCCAACTGTACTATATAACCCATGGATCAATCCCCAGCTCTGAGCAAACCTACAAGGGGGGTATTTTGTATGACGAGTATCAAATGGTAGGCGTTACTACTGAATCTTAATATACTTAACTGAGCCAAAGAACATATCAGTTGGGGCAAAAAGTAGGGTTGTTCCTGTTTGTCCCCGTGAGCCTGTCCCCGAACAGAAACAACCCAAAAAATGCATATACTTATTTTATAAAAAAATAAAATTATACAATATAAGGTGCTACTTTATTAGTGCCCGATATTTTAGTCAGTGCTCCTACTCCTGATTCTGATCAACTTTCCCCAAGGAACCCATAGTCAAATCGCAAAAAATTTTTTGGGCTCTTCATACTAATTTGGCCGCTCGGCTGATCGATTTCTATGAAGAGTCCAAAAATATTTTTTTCGATTTGACTATGGGTTTCTTGGGGAAAGTTGATCAGAATCAGGAGTAGAAGCACTGACTAAAATATTCTGGTCTCATATACTTACACCTTATTTGCCTTGGGGTAGGCCGACCCGACACCCAGGGATCACTATTCGCTCATGTTCAAAACTAATTACTCGTTTCCTGCAAAGTGTGAGACACTTTTCAAACTTTGTACAGAATCCCTTATTACCTTTGCTAAATTGTTTTTAAATCAGATCCACAGGAAGGAAATTGTCAAAATGCCTTGTCTGTCTTTAATGTTGCAACTTGCAAAGTCATTTATCATGGAATATTTTTTTAAAGTAAGAGCAGTAACACAGTTCACAACATTTCAAATGTTTTACCTTCTGCCTTTCTCTTGTGAGTGTTTTATAGGGAATAGGCAATATTATCTTTTTTTTAGAATAGAATAGAATAGAATCTATCTATCTATCTATCAGCCGAAAGACGTCCACTGCTGGACAAAGGCCTCCCCCAAGGATTTCCACACCGACCGGTCCTGTGCGGCTCGCATCCAGCGGCTTCCTGCAACCTTTACCAGGTCGTCGGTCCACCGAGTCGGGGGCCTGCCCACACTGCGCCTTCCGGTGCGCGGTCGCCATTCGAGAACTTTACTGCCCCAACGGCCATCTGTTCTACGAGCTATGTGCCCTGCCCACTGCCACTTAAGTCTAGCGATTCTGAGAGCTATGTCGGTAACTTTAGTTCTCCTACGTATCTCCTCATTTCTGATTCGATCACGTAGGGAAACACCAAGCATAGCACGCTCCATCGCCCTTTGGGTGACTTTGAGCCTTCTTATAAGGCCCATAGTAAGCGACCATGTCTCGGATCCATATGTCATCACTGGCAACACACACTGGTCAAAGACTTTAGTCTTGAGGGACTGCGGTATTTTGGACGTAAAGATATTGCGAAGCTTCCCGAACGCTGCCCAGCCGAGTTGGATTCGACGATTGATCTCTTTCTCGAAGTTGGACCTACCTAACTGGACTGTTTGTCCCAGGTATACATATTCGTCAACAACTTCGAGTGTAGAGTCTCCAACCTTCAGAGGAGTGGGTGTAACACGGACGTTTGACATGATTTTCGTCTTATCCATGTTCATTTTAAGACCCACTTGTTGGGAGACTCTACTAAGTCCTTCGAGCATTGCGCCTAGGTCTTCCAAGGTCTCAGCCATGATCACGATATCGTCAGCAAATCGAAGGTGAGTGATGTACTCGCCATTGATGTTAATGCCGAGTCCTCTCCAGTCCAGAAGCTTGAAAACGTCTTCCAGTGCAGCGGTGAACAGTTTCGGAGATATAACGTCTCCCTGTCTCACCCCACGCTGCAGCCGGATAGGTTTCGAATTCTGATCCTGGAGGTGGACCGACACACATGGATGCACACACACATACAAAACAAAAGTGAAACAATGAAGTAATACAAGACAATTAAAATATGTAAAGTTTACAAAACTGGACTGATCACATACACATAAAACATAATTTACAAGAAAAAAAACTGTACATAAATTCCTATCGTAACGTAATAACAGAGGGAGTTGTTGTGTGTGCTGCAGAATTTCCAAATTTGTGGTTATAGCTCAGTGTACATATTACCAAGGAGGGCAAAACACTGATTTTCAGCTATCCCCATTACACCTATTGCCACGAGACGCATTTACAAAGTGTATAGATAATTTAATAAAAATATGAAAATAAACATTGTGTCTATATTAAAAAATCTAAAAAGAGACAACGTTGTTTGTAGGAGAATATAAAAATAGATATAACAATATAAAAATTTAAAAGGCACTGCAATGCATAATTATGTCACTTAGGAGGATACAATGAGACAACCAACGTAACAGATTCCGTCAGCGAAAAGTGTGGAGCTGCACTTGCTGCTGCATTTCTACATGCATCACTTTCAGATGCTTTTTGAAAGCAAACTTGCAAGTGTACAGTCTGAATGGAGGAGGTATGTTATTCCAACACTTAGTCGCTGCGTAACGGAAACTGCCTTCAAATGCTGTGGTTTTATGTCTGTGGTAGGTTAGGGGCCATCGCGTTGGTCTGATACTGTATTTGTTATAAAATGGACTGAAATTTAATTTAGAAAAAAGATACTCAGGTTTATTGAATTTTATAACATCAAACAGAAGGCACGCCAAGTGTAACCGCCTGCGGGAGTCCATGTTTAGCATACCTGCGTTATTTAGAAAAGGCGTAATATGACTTCTGGGAGGTATATCGAAACAAAATCTGCAACATGCGTTTTGCACACGTTGTATTAATCGTTCTGTTTTGGATAGTAAGCGAGGACCGTAAACGAGATCGCCGTAATTAAGTCTGGATAGAATTAAGGATTCACAGAGTGTTATGCGTACCTTTTCACTGAGCAAATGCCTTACCTTGTATAGAACTTTAAGACGGTAGAAACAATTGCTAACCAGCTTCGTGACGTGGCTTTCAAATCTCAGAAGTTCATCGAGAGTAATACCCAGATTTTTGGCTTCCTCCACTCGCTCAATATTGTGATCCAAAATTCTTAGAACTGGATTATGATTTATAATTTTTAAAATTTGTGTTTTGGAACCAATAACCATAAATTTTGATTTAGATGGGTTAAGTACAAGACAATTCCTGTCAGACCAGTTTGCAATTTCAGTTAGATCATCTTCCATCTTGGAGATAGCATCATTTACGTTAGAAGGATCTACTGAAGTATACAATTGAACATCATCAGCGTAGCAATGATAATGACAGTTCTTTATAACCCGGACAAGATCATCACTATAAATCCGGTAGTTGACTGCTAGTCATTTGAGTAACTTTTTATCAAATGTCAAAAACGGCATTTTGTTCTAAAAATGTTTGAAATTTTGTACGATGACGTCATTGTTCAAAGTAGTAGTTTGCATACTAATTAGGAAATTCTTATAAATTAAAAATTGAAAATGTAATGAAAATTAAAGTGATTAAGGTTTTCAACAATTTCAATCAAAGAGCTATTTAGTCAGTAATATAACGTAATTTATTTTTCATGCAGTCAACTCCCGGATTATAAACAAAAGTGGGCCAAGAATGGATCCCTGAGGAACCCCGCGGCTTAGAGCTCTTGGCTTAGATATTAGGTAAGATCCGTTTTCATGAGACAGTTTGACCGATTGAAGCCTACACTGTAAATAGCTATCGAACCATCTCACTGATTGTTGGTCCAAACCATAATAGGCTAGCTTCGAGAGCAAAAGGGAAATGCTGATACTATCGAAAGCCCGAGAAAAATCTAACAGTGTTAAGATAGTACCATGTACATTATCTTGTTCTGCTAGGATATTATCTGTGACATCTAGAAGAGCCGTAACGGTGCCACGATTCTTACGAAAACCTGACTGATGAGAGGGCAAAATGTTTACAGTTTCAATGTACTTACTTAATTGGATGTATACAGCCTTTTCCAATAACTTTGATAAGAACGGGAGAATACTTATGGGTCTCAATTCTTTTAATTCCGTGGGATTGGGTACTTTAGGTAAAGGTGTTACAAGTGCCTCCTTCCATTGACCTGGGACGGTACCGGAAATGATAGAACTATTCACAATGTCTGTGATAACAGAAAGAGTTCGTGGGAGAGTAAAAATAACCATATCTCTACTTATACCATCCTTACCAACCGCATTTGATTTAATTGACATAATATCAGTTTCACTAATAGGTTTTAAACTAAACACTGAGTCACCAAAACGATCGAACTCAAAGCTAGTAAGTTGTGAGAGAGGAACTTTATCCGTACCAGGAATATTCAAAAAGTGGTCATTAATAATGTTCGGATCACTGAAACAACTCGGAAGGCTCTCACTCTTATTATTATTTTCCTTTGTTAGGGCACAGATTATACAATAGGTGTTAGGGTTTAATGGCTATATTAGGGGAAGATGTTTTACAAACTAGATAACAGCCTATAATAAAAATTACTGTTAATGTTCTAAAACCAGTTTTGAAAGACCTAATAAAAGGGGATATAATAATAATAATATCTCGGACAAATCACACACGGTCATCTGGCCCCAAACTAGGATTCCCTGTATCTTGGGAACCAGAGACTGATATACATACACATGTACTTCTAAATACATACATATATAGATATAATACACCCAGACTCAGAGCAAACAATTCTGCTCATCATAGAAAAGTTTGCCCTGTGTGGGGATCGAACCCACGACTCTCGGATCAGAGGTCAGGATCGCTAACCATTTAGCCACCGAGTCAGTCGGATATAGGCTAACTATAGGTATCATTGCCCACTCTATACCTGCAGACAAGCAGTTTGTTGTGTTCCAGTGGGCGGGCGGGGTGACATGCGAGCGACTGCATCTTACTTAACCCTCAAGAATCTATCTCATGTTACAGATGCCTATACACTGCAATAGCCACTTTCCGTTAGATGGCCTGACGGCATCCTGAAGATGATTGCGGACCGAATGGATTGCCCCATACAAAAATTCTGGATGGTGCGATCCATTGGGTTATTCAAATAAAAAAATATTTCCCATGTTCTACTAACATAGCTATAAGTCTAATACTAACCTACCTATGGATTTTTAATCTGATAATAAACAGTTATTTATTTATTTATTTATTTATTAGGCGTGTCCTCAGCGCTTTACAATCTTTTACCAAAAAAAAACCTGTAGCTCCAGGTGGAGTAAGGATGGAGGAGGAGGCGGGCACGTCGCAAGCGGTAGACGGCAGCCAGAGCGTCCTCGCAGCGCGCCTCAGCCCCGACTTCCTCGAACCAGACTCCCCCGAGGTGAGGCATGGAACAGTACGGGTAGTATAATAAAGGCATAGACAAAACCGTTTGTCGCGCTCACTCAGCAATGAAAACGTTTACGTTGTCTTTCTCACTGGCTCGGCGTTAGAGCGAGATGGTCGCTTTATCGCGTCGCGTCGCTTGTGAGAAACGTCGTCATGCTACCAGCGGTGCTGGAAGCAGAAATGAGGACATACATGTGGAACATAGATCACATTATCGCTAAATTGAAGAGGCAGTGGAGGCAGCGGCGACAGCGAAAATCTTAGCGGCTTCTAGTGCCACGGTCCTCCGCTAAGTAGACTTTGGTCGAGGGGTCGACTCCTTTCCTTTACCTCCAGGGGAGTAACATAGAACGCAGCATAGCCAGGTCTAATCATTGGAAAAATGACCTGGTGAAGCGGACAACGCAAGATTGAGTGTGTGAACATTCCTGGTAGAGAAAAGACAAAGTGAAAGTTAATCAATGTAAGAAAAAATGATTTCCAGAACCCAGAACCAGAGCCGGATGCCAACCAGCAAGAGTCTGAAACGTACACACAAGCGGAGTTCCGTCCGCCGCCGGACGAGGACAGCACGATATCGACGGACAGCCGCAGCTCGGTGGGAACCACGCTGTATGACGCCGAGGACAGCCGCAGCTCCTTCAGCCACCGGCGGCCACGGGGGGAGGGGGGCGCGGGGGGCAGGGGCTCGCCGGTGGAGCCCGGGGACCAGCCCCCCGCGAAACTCAGGAAGCTCAGCGAGGACGACGATATAGGTGAGTCCTCCCTAGAATTACAATGGCGTCAATGAATACCTCTCTGACAAAAACAAAATTTTTGACATTTAAATTATTGTTTTCGTGATATTTATTTAATTGTATATTTTTTGCATGCCTCATGCTGGCCAAACATGACTGTACTTACTAGATTTATTTACTAACAGTTTACTGCGTTGTTCACGAAATCTTAATCAAGCAACTAGAACATATTGGGATACGCGGAGACGCTTTAAAATTAATGGAATCATACCTTTCGAACAGAGTACAAGCAACAGTTGTTGAAAAATGTAATGTGCATACAAAGACAATAGAGCATATCGAATCTGACTTTAATAAAACTGTAATAGGAGTTCCTCAGGGAAGCGTATTTAGACCACTACTGTTCTTATCTACGTAAATGAGCTACCTTTAGTTATCAAACATCTCTGCGTTAAGTTCACTGATGATGCTACTATTTTTATACCCAAGGGCAAATTGAATAATCAAGAATACATAAATGAAATATTTAATACTATTGACATTGCTACAAAATGGTTGACATCTATTATTTTAAGATTAAATTTAGACAAGACCAAAATCATAGAATTCAGAAATTACAAAAAGACACCAGAGAATTTAAAAATAATTATATGTAATAAAGAAGTAGAATTAGTTAATGACATAAAATTTTTACGAATAATTGTTGACACTCACTTGAACTGGAAATCACAATGCTTTGTCAATTCTGAGCAATGTCACTTCAACAGAAATTAGTCGAAATGCATATTATGGTTATGTGTATCCACTCTTAACATATGGCATTGTATATTGGGGTAACTCAGTCAATGTAAAGTCTACATTTATATTACAAAACCGATGGTAAAGGATCATTTATAAAATGCTTAGTACTGAAACTCTAAGGCCTATATTTAAAGATCAAAAATATTTAACATTGACCTGCATTTATATATTGGAAATAACAGTGATTCATTTATTTAAAAAAATTAAAATTTTCGCAGATATGAACTACGAAATAAATATAAAAATGATGTATGTCCTGTGCTTGCAAAAGTTATATGTATAGTAAAAGCTCTGTAGTTGCTGGTGCAAAAAAAATTAATCACTTGCCTGAATACATCAAACTACTAGATGGTGCCAAATTTAAAATGACATTAAAGGAGTGGCTAATTGAGAAAGTATTTTATACCATCGATGAATACTTTTCAAATAATCAATTATCAATTTAATCAATTATCTATAAATGACTAAATGATGTTATACTATTAATGTGGAAAAGGGTAAACTGATGACACTAAACAAATGTAACAACTATTTCACTCAGTTTTGACAGTAAATATTATCTTATCTAATCTTACTACCATGTTTGATGCAAATAAAAACATTTCATTTCAAGTGACAAAGGCTTTTCCCAAGGATATCCACGAAAATCGGTTTTGCACTGCCCGCATCCAGCGTGATTACTGAACCATTAAAAATATATTTTCGCTTTCTCATCTAATCTCCTTAATATTATTAATGCGAAAATATGGATGTTTGTTTGTTTGTTCCACTTTGACGCCGAAACTACTCAACAGATTTGGATGAAATTTGGTAGGTAGATAGATAAAGCACTCGGAAAACTTGAGGGTTCCTGCCTGGAGGAATGCCTAAAAACTGAAATTTTTACTTAGTCACTAGATAGATGGCGCTGGCTTATCATTTTATTTATTTCTGGACTGTTCCATTTTATTTAATTCTGCAGTTCACGCAGACGAAGTCGCGGGCGGAAGCCAGTTGTAAAAATATATTTCCTGTTGACGATAGCATAGGTATTCGAAAAGGTCTCCTTCAATGAAGCGGTTTCTCGCCGTGTCCAGTTTTCATTTACCGCTGGAACCCTGCCAGCGGCTACAGCCTGTCAAAAAAGTCTTGAAAGCGAATTTTATTGGAACTACATTCATTTCCGATGGCAACCTTAAAATTAGAGATCCTCATTGGTTGAATGTGCTCGAATGTTGCAAAGTTGAAACGAACAGCGCCCTCATTTATTTTCAAGACTTTTTTGACAGACTGTACTTCCTTTTTCAAAGACTTCCTCCTCCTTTCCCGGGGGCAGACGGCGCGACGTGCCCCATCTGCCTGGAGCCGTGGGGCAGCGCGGGGTCGCACCGGCTGGTGGCGCTGCGCTGCGGGCACCTGTTCGGCGCGCACTGCGTGGAGCGCTGGCTGCAGTCCCGCGCGGCCCGCGACCGCGCCTGCCCCACGTGCAAGACCCGCGCCGCGCCCAGAGACATCCGCCAGATCTACGCGCGTCGCCTGGTGGCCGCCGATACTTCGCAGCTCGCCGCCTTGCAGAAGCAGGTAGACACGTTGCAGGCGGAGAAGAGCAGGGTCGAGCTGGAGTTGCAGAAGTCCAAGATAGCGCACCGGGCGTGCGCGCTGCAGCTGGAGGTGATCCGCAACACGCTCAACAAGGCGCAGCCCCGCGAGCGGGAGGCGGGGAAATGCTGGCGGTTCGCGCTCGAGAAGAATCTCGAAGTGCAGAAGGAGGGGGGCTGCCGCGTGCTAGCGTACAACAGCCGGACGTACGAGTTATATGTTTCTCAGAAAAGCGCCAGTCGGTTGTTCCCTGGATACGGGATCAGGCGAGTGAGCTGCGTGGACTATTCGCTAGGGCAATTCGTGCATTTGCATCCGAAGGCTATTCGCGACATGGCGTACTCGCCCGCGCGCGACTTGTTGCTGACCGCGGGACTGGACGGCGTGGCCAGGATCGTGGAGCGCGGCGTGCCGGGCGCGGCGGTGAAGGCCGAGGCGCCGCTGTGGTCCTGCTCGTGGGACTATCTACGTAGCAACGAGTTGTACGCGGGCGCCGCCGGGGGCGCCGTGTTGCAATACGACGTGCGCAACGCGGGGGCGCCATTACGCCGCTTGCAAGCGCCCGGCGGCGATTTGTCGCCCGTCGTGTCGCTCTGCTCCACCGAGCACGGCCTACTATCGTGTCAGTTGAACTCCTGCTGGCTGTGGGCCGTCAGAGACGGGCAGTGGGAGCCGCGCGCGATGCCCGTCGAGGGGCCCTTCATGTCGCTGTGCTACGACGCGGAGTCGCACCGCGCGCTGGTGGCGTGCCGGCCGCGGGCGGGGGCGGCAGGGGCGGGGGCGGGGGGCGAGCGCTCGCGGCTGGTCGTGTGCCGCGTGGGGGGCGCGCGGGAAGCGGGCGAGGTGGAGGCGTCGTTCCCCGGCTCCAGCAGCGCGGCGGTGCTGTCGCGCGCGGCGTGGGTGGCGGCGGGGGGCGCGGGGGGCGCGGGCGGGGCGCTCTGGGCCGCGGCGCACTCGGCCAGCGCGGGGGCGCTGCAGCTGCACGGGGTGGGGGGCGCGCGCTCGCTGTCGCTGCCGGCGGCGGAGCCCGCGCGCGACGTGTGCGCCCCCCGCGCGGCCCCCCAGGGCCACACTCTGCTGGCGGCGTTGGCGGACTCGCGACTGCGCATCTACAAGGCGGTGCCGGCGCACTCGTGACCGCGCGACTGGTGACGTGACGCCAGTGATCTGACCGTTCGAGTTGCCTCAAGCGCTCGAGTTGATTAAAAACGTTTTTGTAAGTGATTGTGATTCGTATGTTTATAAGTGACGTGTGGACGCGGTCGTCGCCTAGTTGTGGATCCAAAGCAATTGTGATTACATCAGTGAAGTGTGAATAGTTAATTGCCTTCCGGGTGAAGCAGCCGCGGGAGGATTATAGGTTAGTCGAAATGTCACCCTTAGGCCGAGGCTGCAAGGTTAAAACGTTAGTTTCATTGCAACTAGCGACATCTATTGAAAATTATAAAGACTGCTTCCAAAATTTTAAGGTGGTCTGTTTCGATCTTGGCGTGAATAAGCTAGGTAATTAGTCATTTGAGTTACCGTTTAACATCTGTCAAAAACTATATTTTGTTCTGAAAGTGTTTGAAACACCTAGACGTGACGTTTTTCGGCGTCATTGAGCAGCTCATTTTTAAAACTTTTGTTGATAAGAAATTGAATATGGATGAGCTAAAATTCTAAACGTATATTATTTTGTATCTATCTGAATCCGAGGCGAACATACATGGACCAAATAAAAGAAAAAGTTGATGTCGTGTCGTACCAGGAGTTTAAGGAATTAGCACAAGACCGTGCTGAATGGCGATTGCTCCACAGACAAGAGCCCTGCTCTTAAATTTGAAATTTGAAGAATCTATCTGAATATTGTTTATGAGATACAGGGTGTAACAGAAGTGTGTGACAATACTTCAAGGTTGGCTTTTACCCATCAAACTGAACAACTTTTGTTCTACAACTTTGTTGAAATCGCAAAATTTTTTTTGTACTTTTCATACAAATCGATCAGCTGGCGAACCAAGTTTTTATGAAAAGTCCAAAAAAAAATTTGCGATTTCAACAAAGTTGTAGAACAAAAGTTGTTCAGTTTGATGGGTAAAAGCCAACCTTGAAGTATTGTCACACACTTCTGTTACACCCTGTATATTAATTTGATGTCGATTTAAGATAACATGACAAAATCATCATTATCACCATCCTACAATATTTTTGTGAATAACATTTAAATAGGAGGTATAAAATAATGAAGAACTTCGTAAAATAGAATTAACGTAGTTAATAAATAATGAAACGTGGAGATGTAAATGTCGAATAACTTTGAAAATAGCGCCATTATCAAAACATTCTCCCTTAAGTTGCACATTGTGTGATGGGCCCCGACGGCGCCCACTGGTGTGCTGTGTGCAGGGAGTGACAAAGTTAGTGTGGGACTCTTCTCTGGATTCTACTCAACACTTTGAACTACCTTTATTCCACGACTTAGCTCAAATAGCAAAAATAAGTTTTTGGACGTTTTTTGGCAATTTCTGCGTACCAATTTTGTCACACCTGTACTTGTAAACTTATAATTATAAAAAGTCTGTTACCATTTAAGTTTTAATTCGAACTGCATTTATTGTTTTTGTAAATATGTTTGTTTTATTTGTGATTTTTGTGATGCCATTTATGGACGTATGTGGAAAGTGTGAATCTCCGAAAAATCTATGGATATTGATGATGTTAATAAATTGATGTTGTTGGTATTTTGTTGTTTTTGTTACTAATTAAAAACAACACTTAAAGAGAGATTAGAACAGTAGAAACACAGAAATGAGAATAACAACTTTTTAGAGCTTAAAAATATCCTTTCGTCGTTTGGTGACCACCTCTTGATTTCTCATAGAAATATGACCAAATCTGGATTTGAAGAAGTTTAGAGATGGGATTGTTTTTATTTATTTATAAAAAACGATAAATCACAAACTTACAAAAATTGTGAAAATAAGGCGTTAAAAATACGGTAGTAATAGTAAATGAAACTGGTTTTTTTTTCAAATCAGTTGTGTATTCATTTTGTTAATAAATTAGAATTATCAATAATCTCCATACTTGTGTTACGTTACAGAATAATACATACTAGGTCCTAATACATACGAATAATTTATGTATAAACATATAAAAGTATATTTCACCAATCAAACATACAAAAAGAGCACCCATAATCAATTCGCAAAAAAAAAGGACTTTGCACCAGTTTCGCAAGCAAACAATATCCTCACCAGACCAAAATAATCGGGCACATTATGAAATGCCTAGGCATATCCTCCGCAGAGCTTCAATAAAGCAGAGTCGATCAGACATACTAATCTTATTCTTGGAGGCATGTGATAGAATGACGAGGCAATTCCTCGTCTGCCTAATTGCATGGTCTGACAACATGTTTACATCATAACCAGTGATCGGAGTAGGCAGATTGATTGTTGGTACTTGCATCGTGATTTTATAACATGGACAATCCTTTTTTCAAGAAAATTTCGGTATTTCCGGATTGAGTTGAGTATTATTATAGTAAATCTGGTTCAATCAATAAATTCTGAAGGAAGCATTATATTTATATGTGGAATAACAGAATAAACATTTGTTTTTGTCTTTAAAAAAAGTTAAAACTTTCGGAATCCGCGCGGCATGTCCATATTAACATATACGTTTGCGGTCATTGACCCTAATTCAATCTACCTGCTCCGATCACTGATCATAAGTCATACATACATAACATACACATATAGTATATGCACGCCTACCGCGAGGCGACATACATAATTTGACTGCCATGACAGCATGACATGACAACATGACTGCCATGACAGAATCACAAGAAGCCAAGACATTCATTAATTCAAGTACAAAGTTATTTGCATCGTTCACTCGTTTCATTACAAGTTTCCCCGCAGGAACTCGTCTCCCATACAATCTTATGTACATGAACAGGCAGACTGTAATGAAACTTTCTTATATGTCAGTAACAGTGTCATCAATTAATTACATTTCACGGTTTCAAATATGGATTTAAAAATATATTCTTACGTGTTGCTTACAGTGCAAGGTTTCATTAAAATAAGTCTGTTCATTTTATGAATTATGATTAACAAGTTTGTATGGGATGCGACTTCTTGTATGGGGTCCCTCGTAATTTTTAACATTTATACTTAAAAAAAAATTATTAAAACGCTAGCAGCGACTACACTAACTATTGATCCTACATTTGAGTTATTAACAGTAACATTAGAATAGAAATGCATATTTCACATAAACAATAACTTCGTGAAGGTGTGAAGACCGCAGGGTCGACATTCCCAGCGTGGCGAGTGCGGAATAATCGAGATTTAAATTTATATATACATAAAAGGCCAAATAAAGCCGCAGTCACGCAAGCTAAGGCGACGAGAGGCGCCACCTAGCGATAGCAATGCAAACTAGTTCCGACATTAGTCCGACAAGTTCAGAATCGAGTCAGACTCGCTGTTGTAAGCGCAGGAAATCTGGTAGTAGTTTGCATACTACAATAATGACTTTTTTTTTTAAATTATTAATTGTACTTTTAATAAAATAGCTAAAACTGCAAGCCAAGCTTTTCCAAGCCTTTGTTCACCAGTGGGCGTGGCTGATGCTGGTGAAGTTTTCCATCGTTTCAATATGTAAGCTATTTTGTGAACAATGTCTTATTTAATTTTTGATGTAGGTAGTCATCTCCTGGATTCAACATTCAAATACAATAATTTAGCGACGAGGCGACATCTAGCGGCGAGTGCGCGAACCGCGGCGGCGCTCAGTTGGATATTTATACAATAATTTAGTAGAGGCGACATCTAGCGGCCGAGCGGCGAACTACGACGGCGCTCAGTCAGACAGGTCGGAGTCGGAGTCGTCGTTGGAGCGGATGGTGCGGCCGGGGCGCGCGGCGGGGCGCGGCTTGCGCGCCTGCGTAGGAGGGACTAGCAGGTCGCCGGAGTACTCGATCACGTCCGCCCTGCGGATAGTGATACGGAGGGGATATTAATATGTATTCGTCGATGTATTAGACCCGGTTCGGGACCAGATGATCGTGTGTAATTTGTCTCGAATTTCATTAAAAGACGTGGAAGCCGCTGGTTGCGGGCAGCGCAGGACCGGTCGGTGTGGAAATCCTTAGGGGAGGCCTCTGTCCAGCATTGGACGTCTCGGCTGATGATGATGATGATTTATGATGATCACCTGGCGATGCGCCACTCCAGCATCTCGGTGGAGAAGTCATCCCTGTTGCCGAGGTCAGTGAACCCCACAATGAAGTCCTTCGTCTTGTTGTCCTTCACGAGCGCTATCGTCGGCAGCACCCGGATCTTCAGCCGCTCTGAAATGAAATGAAGTGATGATTATGGTACTATTGAGGTCTGCCGGTGAAGATCAACATTAGTTTCAGGGTCTATTAGACACAGAGATTCTTTATTGTTAATATATCACCCACTACAGGGGCACGGGTCTCTTCCCGTGCTCGGGAGGGCTCAATCATATCTGGCCGCACAGAATTGCATTTTCTCGTAGCGCTATCCTTTTCTATCGCTCAGAAGTATCGAAGGAGCACTCTGCGCCTTCTCGAGGCCATGACGGCCACGAGCCTCAGCACTGAGGGAACGACGGATTGGATTCATTATTTTCATCACTAGTTTTATTTATTTCATGCTGTGTCAGTGCAGTCTGTGGGTCAAGTATATGCAGAAGGCCTGCAACGCTCTGCGAGTCCGATACATTGAACTAGCTTCCGCCCGCGACTTCGTCTGCGTGGACTTCAGAGTCGGATAAAATGTTAAGGCAGCGCCATCTAGTGACAAATTAAAAATGAGAAACTTCGAGTTTTCCTGGATAAAATGCATCTACCTACTAAGTTTAATCCAAATCGGTTCAGTAGTTTCAGCGTGAAAGCGGAACTAACAAACAAACATCTATACTTTTGCATTCATAATATTAGTGAGATGAGATGATTGAGGCGTTACCAGTGAGGAAGGGCGCGCGCTCGGCGTCCAGCTTCACGAAGCGCGTCTCCACGTGGCGCGCCGCGAGAGTCTTCAGGTGCATGTCCACGATGCGGCAGCGCGGCGCGTCGTTGCGGTAGAAGTGGCACACTAGGTTCTCGCTCTTATTGCAAGCGACGAAGAACTCTTTCTCCCCGTCTAGTTCTGTGTATTCGCCGTGGCCCTGGGGTAGGGGAGGGATTTAAATAAGTATGCATCGAGGCGCAGCTAGAGGGGCAGGGAGTGACCATACTGCGTGTACTATTAATGTATATAGAGCCCTTCTGAAATACCTAAAAACGTTTTAACTACGCTTTATACTCATGCAACTAAACAACTTTCCCAATAAACGTTTTCGCAAAAATATTGTCCTTTCCTACTAATCGACACGTAACTTTAAAACCGCCGCAAAACTCACAAAAGTAGATCACTATATAGAATCAGGCGCGCTGACCTAGGCGTGGTTCGTGATCCTGCCGTAGCGAGCCTACAGTGGTTTTTATCAACAACTTCAGAAGCACAGTACTAATGTCTGTCGTGGTCAGATCATAAAATGATTGCCTGTATTGTCAAGGAACTCCGACAAAACAGAGTCAACTGAAGTTTTTATACGGTAACACCAATGACCTAACAAAGATTTTTCGGAGCTCCTCAACAATATTGATAAGCCCTTGGCACCTGATGGAAAGAGATGAGGACACCTCAGATGACAGTGGACTAACCAAGAATCCCCAACTCAATGGGGGACTGGCTATCTTATCTCCATGCTATATCACATCAATCTCGTACGTACGTTGGCGAGCCACTGCTGCTTCTTGGCGGCGCGCTGCTTCAGCTCGCTGAGCCGCTGCTGCCGGATGGCCTCCAGCTCGCCGCTGTCCAGCGCGTCCAGCCTGCGAGACCATATCACCTCAAAATAAGGTTCATCTTGCTGTGTTTGTTGTCACTTGGAGGGCTTTATTTGTTTTAACTAGTGTAATTTATCCATGTCCAATGCACAATTAATGATATACATTGAAGGCTTTGCCACACCAAAAGCAGGTCAGTAGCAGCGCAGTTTAAATGCGGGCCCGCGCATGTTGTAATACAAGAAATTATATGAAGTACGTCACACCTAATTTGAACGCGGGCCCGCGCTCAAACTGCGCTGCGCCGCGCCGCTCTGCAACTGCCGGACGACAAACCGGGCAGCTCGAGCGCGGGTCAGAAGCAGCGCAGGCGCGGCGCGGCGCAGTTTGAACGCGGGCCCGCGCTGCTGTATAACTATGGCAACCATGTTAGCATGCCACACCGGGCGGGGGCGGGGCGGTCGCAGCGCAGCTTAGCAGCGCGGCGACAGGCGACAGTTGTATTTTTTTACAACCGCTTGATGGATTTAAACGAAAAAAATATCGAATTAATGCGTGGGAACAAAAATATATACGATTTTCGAGACAAATATTGTAGAAATGTAACATTCAAGTAAAATTCTCTTGGGCCCGCGTTAAAACCGCGTTCAGTGTGACGTTGACGGGTGGAGGTTAGTTGGCTGCAAGATGTCGAACGGATTCTTGCTGCTTTTGGCTCTAAGTCAAAAAAGAGAATTTTACTTGAATGTTACATTTCTATAATATTTGTCTCGAAAATCGTATATATTTTTGTTCCCACGCAATAATTCGATATTTTTTTCGTTTAAATACATCAAGCGGTTGTAAAAAAATACAACTGCTGTGTAACCGCGTCGCCGCGCTGCGCTGCACTGCGACCGCCCCGCCCCCGCCCGGTGTGGCATGCTAACATGGTTGCCATAGTTATACAGCAGCGCGGGCCCGCGTTCAAACTGCGCCGCGCCGCGCCTGCGCTGCTTCTGACCCGCGCTCGAGCTGCCCGGTTTGTCGTCCGGCAGTTGCAGAGCGGCGCGGCGCAGCGCAGTTTGAGCGCGGGCCCGCGTTCAAATTAGGTGTGACGTACTTCATATAATTTCTTGTATTACAACATGCGCGGGCCCGCATTTAAACTGCGCTGCTACTGACCTGCTTTGGTGTGGCAAAGCCTTCAGTGTGCCGTCTCCCGCGCTGCTACTGACCTTCTCCGCGTCTGACCTGCCTTTGGTGTGGCAAAGCCTTAAACTTTTGACTGATTAAAAACAGTATGCGGCGAATCGTGCAAAAGTGTGAAATACTCTTTTTAGGGTTTCGTATCTTAAACAGAAAAAGGAACCCTCACAGGATCACTGGTGTGTCTGTCTGTCACAGCCAATTTGCTCCGAATCCACTGGACCAATTAAGGTGAAACTTGGTACACTTATAGACTTCGATGACCCAAAAATGAACCTAAATAAACCTAAAAAACCTAAAAAAAGTTTTGCAAATGGTACTGTGCAACAAACATATCCAATGAAAGGGTTTTATTATAAAGATCACAATTTTTTTATAATTTTAAAATAGTTAAGATATTTATTTAAGAAAATATACAAAAATGTACCATTCCCTTCCTCATCTCCAAATTTTCTGAGCCTATTTCGAAAAAATACAGAAAATAGTTCTTTACTTATAGGTTATAGGAATACCTATAAGAAGTCCATGGTCTTAAAATAAGATGGTAAAATTCTCAATACTGGCGTCGATTCAGTATTTACGATTAAACTTATTTGACAGGACTGAACTTAATTTAAGCGTTCTGTCCTTGTCTTTTCAGAATGCTTAAATTAAGTTTAGTGCTGTTAAATAAGTTAAATCGTGAAATCCAAACAGACACCACTGTTGTTTGTCCAGAAATGGGATGTGCAGGTTTCCTCACAATGTCCTTGCAGAGAGACAATGTTTTGTTGTTCTGAACATGTTCAGTGACCATGCCCTAGCAGTGTATGCACTGGAGTCGACTCTATAGGGCCTGGGGGTGCCCGAGCTCCCCTAATGACATTACAAAAGGGGCAGAGCCCCCCTATATAATAAACTTTTATTTCCCTCCAATATTTTTATGAAGCCGGCGCCCCTGGTTGCATGTGTTTCTCTTTCTCAATGTCATCTTACCTCTCAATCTCATTGTCGAGCTGTTTCTCAACACTCTGTGCCACGTGATGAATGATTTGCTCCATGTTCAGAACTATAAGAAAAAAAGAAACGGTCAGAGAGTAGCCTAGGGTGAGTGACAGAAAGGTTTATTGTAATATTTTATTTTTTACCAATATATTTCTTACAGAAAAGTTCAAAATTAAAAATTCTATATTCTAGGCCAGTGGTTTTCAACCTGTGGGTCGCGACCTCCCGGGGAGTAGCGAAGCCTTTCTCAGTGAGAAGGCTGGACCTGTTTATTTTTTAATAATTTGTCAAAACGTGCCCATACAACCATTTCGGTCGCAGTGTAGACAATGCTACTCTTGTGTCGTAACAGAAGCAAGTAGCATTGTCTACACTGCGACAACTGCGGTGGTTCTATTTTGGAGACATTAATAACTTAATCATTTTCTAACTGAAGAAAATTATGCACGTAGTCTTTCAAATCACTAACATTTTGTATGTTTATGGCCCTAGGGGCGGTTGCAAGAATTTTTTTACCTATAAAGGGGTCGTGTATCAAAAAAGGTTGAAAAACACTGTTCTAGGCTAAGGTGCAAGTGCTAGGTGGGTCAGAGTGTATCCTAGGTGAGAGGTAGGTGGGTGGGTGGTGGGACCCACGTTGCACTTATGGACTTCAGTGACCCCAAGATGCACTCCACCCGGTAAGTTTTTTTTTTTGTGATTGCTAAGTCCTATAAGGCAGCCCTCCTATGTGCATCCCAACCCTGCAACCATGCTCAGAGAGCGCACTGAGGACGGTCGCTGGGGTCGAGGAGTGCTTCTCCTCAAGTGCTCCCCCCAGCCGGCTGAGCGCGCGCTCCGCCCGAGGGAATGTATATGGATAGATTTAAAGAAAAGACAGTTGAAATTAATAAGCTATGTTTCTAAGCAATTTTAATGCAGCTTAAAATTACAAAACAAAACACTGTTTTATGAAGTTTTCACAAATAATTATAAAGCGGAGTCAAAATGATGACCTCATTCACCACATGTTATTTCGATCGTTCGTTACAAAATAAACTTACAATTTCACACGCCTGTAAATCACTCGGGTCAATAAAACACTAGTAAATTGAATATTTATCGTGTTTTTGGACAAAATTATCGATAAAACCAAGTTATTCAAAATATTTTGCGAAACAAAAAACGCGTTGTTTACGGTACGATGACAGTGAAGTACTTTGAATATGACATTGACAGTAAATGAAGCTATTGCCAACTCTATTCTTTCAATACTACCAAACAAAAGAAATGAAAAAATCCAGATCAGATGCAGCCAACCAAGTTCATCCAACCAACCAAGGGCCTGGCCTGAGCTAGAGAGCTCAGCCAGCCAGCCATCATCAGCAAGCCTCCCAAGTTCGGAGGGCCATCCATCAATCAGTTGTTTTTTTATTTATTCTAGCAACTTCATATTGAACTGTCATTATCAGTCAATGTTATGTCATTCTCTTGTTGACATTGGGGTTACGAGATTCGTAATTCTTTGTTTTTCGATATTTTTCTCGTAAAAATACGCATTAACGATAAATAAAAAATACAAAAGCATCCCCAAAAATATAAGAAGACATCAGAAATTCCTGTCAAAAATTTTGATACGTGTGTTTTCAGTGAAAACCGTGTAAACATAGTGTCAAAATCTCTGGTTATTTTGTGTATCTCGTGTTTGATATTTTTGTGCTGGAAAAGTCGCGTGCTCCGTATCCAGGTTGGACGTCGCGTGCGCGATCTAAATTTGGCTCGCGGCGCGCTATCGCTCGTTGGCTCCTCCTCACTAGTTCAAGGTCTGTGTCCTATTCTTACTAATGTAGTTGAGATAGACTTTGAACTTTGCACCCTTCTGCCACGGTCTTGTAGGGTTTGTGCTCTCCTTCGATCAACTTTTTACTCTTCTGTCTTTTCGAACATTCTCAGATACTCTTCCTGCAGTTATCCATTCTACTGAAATGGACACTGAGGGCTGGCTTATAGAACTTAGTATTTTCTCAATAATACTTCCCCAGCCCTAAGTACACCCTTTGACCAGCCCTTTAAGTGATACCTACAATATGTTTTTGCCAGAAACCAAGATCATAAATATTTTTTAGATAAGAAAATATTATTTTAAACTTGTAGAATTCCGTTGAAGAGGTTCATTCGGAAGCCACGATGAATAAAAATGTAGATGACTAGATTTCTGCCTATGGCTTTGCTCACAAAGATTTTTTGCTTATTCAATGGGAACTACTTGAGGAATCAGGATAAAAGATAGCCTATGTCCTTGTCCATGTCACAGGCTACGTAAATGACAAATCAGGTTGGGATTGCTTGAGGTGTCAAAGGGAATGAACAAACAAACAAATACACTTTAGTTAGGCTTATATTTACAGCCATGTTTGTGGATAATATCCATATTTTTTCACTACCTTACTGCCAGTAATATAGAAATTCAAGCTAGTTATTTTATTTAGTATATTTATAATTATTTTTAAAGTATTTTCTTATTATAATTTTTTTTATCAACAATTGATAGCCCTTATAGTAAAAGAATAATAATAGTACTCACTTAAAAAAGCTTTTTTTACTTCCATACTAATCCAATTTTCTTTACATTTCAAATGATTTTGTTATTATTGACTTAAACTGTAATTGTCAGTGGTAATTAGTTTACCTAGAATGAATCCCTTCTAGGTAAAAGCCTCATTCAGTCCACTAAGCACCGCCAATGGCCATCCAGTCTGTCCCAGCTATAGCAATGATATTGTTTGTCAAATGCTTTTTGATCTACCAACCATGCTCAACATGTATTTTCTTTCTTTCAAAAAATACTTAAAATACTATTAAAAAAACAACAACTGAAGAGTCATATTGATACTTCTGGGCTCAAGGGTGTATACGCTATATAGAAATTTAGCGTATACACCCTTTGAACCCAGAAGTATCGATACGATATAAATATTCTTGTACAGTTGGTTCAAGACATCTCTCAGTTATTCCAGAATAACTCCATTATTGTTAATTCTAAAATTAACCTTTTTAATTTAATAAGTTATTTAAATAAATAAATAAATACATCTTTATTTCGGACCAAAGAAATCCATAGAATATTAGTGTGTTAGAGTAACATTGCATGGTTTCCCCCAGCAGTGCCCCCCGTGATGTGAGTGGCGCGCGGGCCGCCCCGGCGAGGCGGGGACCCGGGGGCGGGGGACCCGGGGGCGGGGGACCCGGGGGCGGGGGCCGCGCACGCAGCATGGCGGTGGGCGAGGCGCACGTGCCGGCGCTGGCAGACCCGCGCCCGCCGGCGCACCACCACGGTGAGTTCATACTGTTTATACCTCAGTTATACATGTCCGCGAGTGGCGGGACGAATGGGGAGACGACATAGAGAAACTAACAATGGTATGGTCTCTTCCCATAAATCAGGAAGTTTTTCATGGAACCTTATAGGTGATTGCGACTCTAGATAATAAAACTCTTTGGTTAGGCCATACTCCACACCCGATGTGGACACACTTGGTATAATCACAATGTCGAAATTCTATGGTGAGGAGTATGGTGTAACTGCGGCTCTACATTTGCTGTTTTTTGATGGGTTATGTGCAATACAGGCAAGAATTGCGTGCGTGCCATGGAACGCAGCGCAGTAGAAGTGTACTGTTGGGAACAAGAGCTCGTCTACGAGGAGGGGTGACTGTCGGCTCACAGTACACTCCTTCACAGCGGGCCACCATTCATGCTGTTTAATGAACTCGGCGTTATCAGACGATGCTCGTACAAATACAGATACTGATAAATTGATAATATTAGTGCCGCCGCTGCGGGGGAGTTTTATTTATTTTAAAAATAATGCCAATCATAAATTTAATCTTTATTTATACTTAATTTTATTCCGACATACACGTCGCCTAGAGATAAGTTAAAAGTCAGTTAATTGTTTTTATTAGTGTGATTTTTAAATTTTGACATATTGTCCCTGAAAACATATGATGGTGGTTATCAATCCTATGTACTATATGTCAAAAAGTTTGTTAGTAACTCGGTTTTTGTTACAATATTTCTAATAAATGGCATGACCCACGCGACAGTTCGTGTGATATGAGTGCTGTCGCTGTGCCTGTCTAGTCACTCGATGCAAGGGAATTGCACGCCATAGCTTCCAGCTTTCTGCTGATCTTACTTAAGAGCAGTCAACAGGAGGATGACATTGATGGAGACTAGAGTAAAATAAAACAAGGGTTCTAAGTGCATAGTGTTCTGAGTGACATTGACTATATCAAGGGTAATGAAATTTAACAGTGTAAAACACAGTGAAGTGTGCCAGAGTTGTGACTCGTCGTAGGATGGCTGAGGAGCTTCACATTATTAAATAGAGCCTCGGGGAAGCCTATGTCAGGCGGCGGACTAAGCCCCACTAATGTCGGTGAACCCCGCAGAGGCGGCGAGGCCGGCCAAGGTGGCGGGTGCGGGGGTGGGGGCGGCGGCGGGGGCGGCGGCGGGGGCAGGGGGTGCGCACGCGCTGAGCCGCACGCAGATGGTGGTGACGTCACTGCTGGCTGGCGCGGCGGCGGGCGCGCTCGCCAAGACCGTCATCGCGCCGCTCGACCGCACCAAGATCAACTTCCAGACCTCGTGAGTACACCTCTGTAGAATCTCACCTGCACTAGACACGTATATACATTTGCTCTAGGCTACGAGCAGCCTCGGTGGCAATCCGTCGCCTTGTGAGTCTCGCTGTGATGTGACGAGTTCACTTCTGTAATTTAACCATGTGAATTATATTGTACGATAGTTAATCCCCCGAGTTGACCGCGAGAAGTCTCTTATTGCATCTTATTTTTACTTAGTACTGCTTGCTCTACACCTAGCCTCAAGCAGTGAGTTGTGTGGCTGGGCTCTGCGATACAATGATGTCCATAAGCGGCGGCGGCCATTTTCCATCAGATGGTCTTTCAGCCCTTTGCCACTGCCACTGCTTAAAGACTTCCACTGCTGGACAAAGGTCTATACCAAAAAAATTCCTCGCCAACCGGTCTATTTGCAACCTTACATTTTTTTATTTTTTTTTTATTCTTATGGAAATGGCTTTCAAACTTGGCTCTTGGCTCTCTCCTGGTTGAAATTATGGACAAGCTACTGCGATGAGCTCGAGTACCATTATCATGACAATATCCCCGCCCCCAGCCAAACGCCGTACTCGTGGCGCGCGGCGGCGGCGTTCCTGCGGCACAGCGCGCGCGCGGAGGGCGTGCTAGCGCTGTGGCGCGGCAACAGCGCCACCATGGCCCGCATCATCCCCTACGCCGCCATACAGTTCACCGCGCACGAGCAGTGGAAGAAGGTGCTCGGCGTCGACACGCCGCAGACCGCGCAGTCAGTACCTGTGTGGATTATTGTACAAGTGTTTCTATAGGTAGTGCCAACGTAGCAATGGTGTCGGAGGGAGTTTCTTTTGGACCCGATGTTTCATGTAAAGTGGTTCTATCAGTAGTGCCAACGTAACGGTGGTGTCGGAGGGAGTTTCTTTTGGATCGACGTTTATTCTCTATCTCCGCAGACACTTCAAAACGTTGGATATACGCGTTCCATTTGGTAGGAACTTTGCATTACATAGAAGAAAAAACCTTTGAAGAGAGTACAGTGCTACCTACATCGAATAAATCTATTTCATTTGATTTGATTTGTTTTTTTTAAATCAATATTGCCCACCTAGATGTTTGTTGTAATGGTCAGCGCGCTTCTTACGGGTTGTTCTGAAATACCTGAAGAATATAATAATAATATCTGGGACAAATCACACACGGTCATCTGGCCCCAAACTAGGATTCCCTGTATCTTGGGAACCAGAGACTGATATACATACACATATACTTTTAAATACATACATATATAGATATAATACACCCAGACTCAGAGCAAACAATTCCGCTCATCACAGAAAAGTTTGCCCTCGAACCCACGACTCTCGGATCAGAGGTCAGGATCGCTATCCACTTAGCCACCGAGTCAGTCGAATATCTTTCTGATGTGGCCCCAAATTAATGAATTTTCTAAGAAAGTTTTAAACTCTAAACATAAATATAACTACATCATATCGTGAATGCACAGGGCGAGTCCGATAGTGCACCTGGTGGCGGGCTCTCTAGCCGGCGTGACGTCACAGAGCGCGACCTATCCACTGGACCTGGCGCGCGCGCGCATGGCCGTCACCGACGCGGCGCAGTACCGCACGCTGCGGGCCGTGTTCGTGAAGGTGGCGCGCGAGGAGGGGCTGCTCACTTTGTACCGGTGAGTGCTCAGTGCCATCTAGCGGTGGGAGGTGGCGCGATCTCGCCGCCAGCGACAGTGCCGCACGCTGCGGGCCGTGTTCGTGAAGGTGGCGCGCGAGGAGGGACTGCTCACTTTGTACCGGTGAGTGCTCAGTGCCATCTAGCGGTGGGAGGTGGCGCGATCTCGCCGCCAGCGACAGTGCCGCACGCTGCGGGCCGTGTTCGTGAAGGTGGCGCGCGAGGAGGGGCTGCTCACTTTGTACCGGTGAGTGCTCAGTGCCATCTAGCGGTGGGAGGTGGCGCGATCTCGCCGCCAGCGACAGTGCCGCACGCTGCGGGCCGTGTTCGTGAAGGTGGCGCGCGAGGAGGGACTGCTCACTTTGTACCGGTGAGTGCTCAGTGCCATCTAGCGGTGGGAGGTGGCGCGATCTCGCCGCCAGCGACAGTGCCGCACGCTGCGGGCCGTGTTCGTGAAGGTGGCGCGCGAGGAGGGGCTGCTCACTCTGTACCGGTGAGTGCTCAGTGCCATCTACCGGTGGGAGGTGGGGCGATCTCGCCGCCAGCGACAGTGCCGCACGCTGCGGGCCGTGTTCGTGAAGGTGGCGCGCGAGGAGGGGCTGCTCACTTTGTACCGGTGAGTGCTCAGTGCCATCTACCGGTGGGAGTTGGCGCGATCTCACCGTGATGGACAGTACTTTTTTTTACTGCTTGACGCCATGTTTTTAACAATGCTGTCTCCATATATCGGCAGTATATCATTGGAGTGCCGCCAATAAGCTACTGTTTAATACAGATAAATGCTGCACTATGTCTTTCACACGATCTGTGTCGCCCTTGCATGCAAGGTATATACTTGGAAAGGACGAAATTCCTCGTGTTAGCACGGTCAAGGACCTTGGGGTCCTCTTTGATCCAAGGCTCACCTTCCACGAGCATATTCAAACCCTCACTGCCAACTGTTATAGTAGACTTGGCTTTGTATTAAGGAACGCCCGCGACTTCCGCGATCCCAATGCTATACAACTTGTATACTCAGCACTCGTGCGAAGTAAAATAGAGACTGCCTCAACTATCTGGAATCCTCACGAGGATAAGTATATCTTATTGCTCGAGAAAGTTCAGAAAGCCTTTCTCCGTTTTCTTTACAAGAAAAAGTTTGGATACTATCCGTTCATGTATCCCACAAAGTTTCTTCTCGGAGTACTGGGTCTCAACTCCCTCGAAACGAGAAGAAATTGTAAACTTTTGACAGATGTCTGTCGAATATTGAGGGGCGAAATGCCATGCCCGCAATTAACGAATGTCTTGCGACTGTTCACACCGAACAACCGCGCGGCGATGCGCAGGCCGCGCCTGCTCGCGCCGCCGCTGTGCCGCCGCTGTGCCGCACGGCGCGGGCCAGCACTCCCGGCCCGCACTCCCCGCCCGCACTCCCCGCCCGCACTCCCCGCCCGCACTCCCCGCCCGCACTCCCCGCTCGTGCGCGCTGCACATGCTGAATCACCTGCTGGAGGCGGCACCGCAGTGTGATCTCTTTGCTGATCACTGGGCCAGCCTATTTAGACAATGTCTGATATTCTGTGAGAATGATGGAAGAGTGAGCTCTGTATGTATGTGACCTGTTTATTGTTTAGGAAACGTTTTAAAATTCTGTTATCTAGTATTTATTATTATTATTATTATTTATTTATTCTTAAGTCGATTGTATGGTGCTTAATTTAGATGTATCTAATTTACTTAATTTGTGTTGTATACTTACTTTCTATAATAATACTGTGTAAAGGTGTATAACTGTCATGCAGTGTTATTAAAATGAATAAATAAAATAAATAAAAAAATCGGCTAATGCTAGCGCGAGCTCGTACGGGGTACCTAAAGACGTTCCCCTCCCCCTCCCCCTCCCCGTGGGTATAATCAGGTGATAACTGTTTATACAGTTTTTACTCGATTATCTCGCTCGCTTCCCACGTGCGGAGTTGTAGTAGGTAAATAGCTCGAACTATTTGTATTCAATGTCCGACATGTG
Source organism: Coleophora deauratella (assembly GCA_958295455.1). Classification (NCBI taxonomy): domain Eukaryota; kingdom Metazoa; phylum Arthropoda; class Insecta; order Lepidoptera; family Coleophoridae; genus Coleophora; species Coleophora deauratella. The sequence goes on along the minus strand of OY282417.1, from coordinate 86,304 downwards.
CTTACGGTAGGAGGGAGTGAGCAGTTTTCATGCCGCCTAGCGCCATATACCGGTTAGACAAGGCGCGCGCTCCTCTGCCTACACAGGGTTTTTTTTGACCCCCACCAAAACTTCACAGTGGCTTCTACTCATGAAACTGAGCAACTTTCCTCAAATAACCAGTGGTCAATTTGCAAAAAAATTTTGGGGATCTCCATACATAATAGGCCGATCACGTGACCAAATTAGTATGAAATGTCCAAAAATTTTTTTGCGAATTGACTATTGGTTACTCGGACAAACTTGCTCAGTTTCATGAGTGGAAGCCACTGTGAAGTTTTGGTGGGGGGTCCAAAAATAACCCTGTAGTAGGCAGTGAAATAGTTTTCATGTCATATATTAGTTACTAAATTAGGGTGACCGATTTCGCCGTCAACAGGGGCTACGTGGCGACGGTGCTGGGCGTCATCCCCTACGCCGGCGTCTCCTTCTTCACCTACGACTCGCTCAAGCACAAGTATATGGGTGAGTCGGCTCGCGTATTTGTTATCTATTATAGGTTGGCTGCCTTAACGGAGCCAGCAGACGGCAGCCCTATTTTTTACTACTAATTTGAGTGACTCCATCTCACCTGATGGAAAGTGACGATGTACTCGAGGATGGTACACGCAAACTCAATGCCTATTCACTCTCGCCTTGAAGGCCCCCAGATTGTAGGAATCAGGAAACACAGAGGCGCGGCTGACGTGTCGCGCGCGCCAGTCAGTCTCTGAGAGCTGCTGGAGACAAACTTAATACGGACTCCTGTAGTTATTCAAAATAAATACAACACAGATATATGTATTTGAACCTTAAATATCTTTGCTTTATTTCGGAGTGAGAACATTATTTCTGTTTAGTTTGTAATCGTATTAGGCCAGAATTGTAAGGCATTAAATGATTTTTTTTAAATCCACAATTAGTAAGCCAATTAATTTGTAATTTGGTTAAAATTGCACACAGTCGTCTAGCCTCAAACGAGAATAGCTAGTTACTATAAGAGCCAGAGACTGACATAACTAACATACATGCTAGAGTGTACATGCGATTCGATCAACTGTTTAGCCAACTTAGTGTGGAGTGTTCAAACATTTGCAAATGGACTATCGGACTTAAAAGCAGTTATTACGATGCATATTGCCTACCCAATAGAAGCTTTCATTGGTGCCTACTCCTGTTTTGTTATACAGTTTTGGAATACGCACTTGTGACTCCTCTGGTGTTGCGGGTGTCTATGGGCGGCGGTAATTGCTTACCATCAGGTGATCCGTCTGCTCGTTTGCCGCCTATCACATTAAAAAAAAAACAGTGTATTTTCAACAGACTTTAAAAAAAGGAGGAGGTGCTCCATTCGATAGTTTTTGAAGTATATTGAATTGAATCTGGAGGCACGGCAGTACTTCCGCCAAGTCTTGCGCGAAGCAAAGAAAGCGAAGGCATCTTTCGTATCCTTTTCTCGATTGAATTGACATTGTCAATAAATGTAATGTTGTTTATGGCTTGGGCGGTCAGAATAGCGCTATCCTTTTCTGTCGCTCAGAAACGTCGTTTGCTTTAGCGTTAAGAGAATACGAGTGGCGCCTGCACTTTTACTCATGTGTTACTGCAATAAAGCAAATTGAGTTGATATTCGCAACTGTTTACATACTTTAGGACTCATGTATGCAGGACACTTCTACTAGAAACTCAAAAAAAAAACTAAGTATAAGCGGGTGGGCCAACGCAAAATACTAGCGAGTTTTAATAACCTGGCAGCGCCATTTACCGGACATCATGGAAGTAGATTTACTTAGCGTTTTACACTGCAACAATCTTATGTTGTGGACGTCTCGGGCAGATTACAGCGGCGGTGCGGCGCCGAGCGGGCTCACGAACGTGGCGTTCGGCGGCGCGGCGGGCGCGCTCGGCCAGACCGCCTCCTACCCGCTGGACATCGTGCGCCGGCGCATGCAGACCGCGCGCCCGCGCCCGCCGCCCGCGCGCGGCTACCCCTACACCGGCGTGCGCCAGTGCCTCGTCGCGGTCTACAGGTGAGTGACGCGGTGTATTGGTTTTAATAAGAAAATGCACGGAAAAGTAAAAAGTTAAAAAATCTGATAACTTTTTTAATTAAAGAGTCTATAGAGGTAGCGCTGCAAGACTTGGCCTACTTTATATTTTAATGTTTTTGCTGGGATATGTTCTGAACAATGAGTACGACACCCTACAACAGAATAAAGGAGTAATGTACCGACCGGACCCGATTCTGAAGTCCACGCAGACAAAGTCGCGGGCGGGAGTTAGTATACCTATGTTATCGTTGTGCGTCGCAGGGCGGAGGGGTGGCGCGGCTTCTTCAAGGGGCTCAGCATGAACTGGGTGAAGGGGCCGCTGGCCGTGGGCATCTCGTTCGCCACCTACGACGGCATCAAGGCGGCGCTGCGGGACGCGGCGCTGCGGCTCCGCGCGTGACGTCACGCCCGCGGGTCACTTCCACTGTGGGCTTGATAGGAGTTGAATTCGAATGGATGGAATTATGGTAACATTTACGTCGAACGAAAAAAAAAGGTTTTTAGCAAATCGAATTATTTGCGTTCTTTTTTGACCGACTTCAAAGAAGGAGAAGGTTCTCAATTCGACTGTATGTTGTTTTTTTTAGTTGCAAGATGGTATATTTGCTTATGAATGTGTTGCGTACAAACGATTTTTAGGAAAATTTATGGATTATTGTATAAAATATATAAAAATAAAGTTATAAATAAATTATGTAATTTAATATTATTATCAAATCAAATCAAATACTCTTTATTATCATACAAGAAACATACAATAACAAAATAAAAAGAAACAAGTCGACAATCTGAGCGGTCTTATCGCTAAAAGCGATTTCGTCCAGACAACCCGTTACAACCCGTTACAAAGCACTACAAATATTGTTTTCTTATACATTTTTAACATCAAACATATCGACGCTTCAAAAGAAAAGTTGACTAAGCGACACATCGTCCCTCGCACGACTAACTCTCCTATGTCATATTTTTGATGATTTGAGTTGGACTTTTTCTGAAGAAATACGTTTGTTTTTAAGAATTTGAGAAAAATGAGATAAGAGTGTTAGTCGTGCGAGGGACGATATGGCGCTTAGTTATTTTTTCCTTTCAAGCGTCGATATGTATGTGTCGTAGCCATTATGTATATCGAACATGTTTATATGTCGTAGCAAGATTATAAACTATCCGTTTTACAAACGGGCTAGCTGTATTGTAAAATACTGTGTAAAGAACTACAAATAAACCGACTCCGTCCGACCTGGTTTTATTTGTAAGGTTTGTGAAACGGCTAACTAAATATGGCTACGAGATACAAGACTTTGCCACACTGGATGCATTCTGCGTCTGCGGCCAGGTCCGAGCGACCGCAGCCCGCATTGGATATGAACAGCATCGTCGGTCAGGGCGACCGGTCCGCGACTTTCGTTTTCTGCGTTTGTTTCACGCGATCGTCCGGTCAGATCGCATCTATACAAAAAATATAGAGACCGACAACATTGTTCATACATGATGCGGCTTGCGGTCGCTTTGACCTGACCGCAGACCGCAGACAAAGCGTTTAGACGAAATTGACTGAAACGAAGCAGCAGGACAATAAGCTTTTGGACTTTTTACATTTTCATACAAAAAATACCCTGATTGTCGCCCCGGTCTTAAAAGTCATAATAGGTGACTGGCACATACGACGGCCATTTCAGCTCAGTGGTGGCACCAGTTGTTCAGTTTTATGACTAGATGACTTGGCCGGTATGTGCCAGTTATAATACTGTACTTATACAGGGTGTAACAGAAAGGTGTGATAATACTTCAAGGTGGGCTTTTACCCATCAAACTGAACAACTTTTGTTCTACAACTTTGTTGAAACCGCAAAGAAATTTTCGGACTTTTCATACAAACTTGGTTCGCCAGCTGATCGATTTGTATGAAAACTCAAAAAAAAAATTGCGATTTGAACAAAGTTGTAGAACAAAAGTTGTTCAGTTTGATGGGTAAAAACCCACCTTGAACTTTTACCACACCTTTCTGTTACACCCTGTATATACTAAACCTCAGCTATTCGGGGAGGAAAGTCGAGCGCTCGGCGCGATCGACTGTCCGGTGACCGTCAAATTGTTAATATTGTTTTTATTTTTAGACTAGCTTAATTTGTTGCACAATTTATTTTTGTTATTATTGTTACAAATGTATTCCACATATTTTATATCGGTATATTGTCATAGTAAGTGTGGAGCGAATTTTGTTTCGCTGAAGATCTAGAGTATGAAATGTACTTTTTTAATCATTGGCAACATTCTGAACTGAGGCTCTACTCATAACAACTAAACAACTTTCCCCAACTATGCGATTGAATAAAAGAAAAATTATTTGTACCCTACTTTAGTATATCTTTAACTAATTTTTGTCAACAGATTTACAAGCATTGTATGGAAAGGTTATAACCCACATAATTCATAAAGTTGTTCAGTTTTATAAATATTCTTCTCGGTAGTCGTAGGTTAAATGTTGCTGATGATTTCACCTGATGTTGAATTTTTATAGATTGGCGAGTTGATCGTCACACACTTGTCTGAACGACAATCAGCCCGTTTATTATGTTGTAGAACAATCGCGCAATTCTCAGTTGGTGCCTTCGTTGTTTTTATATCACCGTTATAACACTATTTGGTGTTAATTGGCCCCCTTTTATCACTACTTTGCTAATGGGGAAGAAAACACAAAGCTATTTGCAGATGGCGCTACGGACGCTTGACTCATAACAACTTTCAATTTGTTCCGCTTTTTTTATCGACGTGTAATAAAATAGTTTTTTTCTGTAAAATTGTTAAATGGAAAATGTCTGCGACTTGGACTTAATTAAAGGCGAAGTTCAAAAATACATAATTGAAAACGTAAGTTTTCCCACGTCTTCTTCATCGGAGAATCTTTAGCAAATTAATGATTTCCATTATTCTTGCAACCAATCGCCACACAACGCGGCATTTTTAAATAAATCTTATGTTTAGTTTACGTAAACAGTTTTTCTATACGATTTGAAAGCTAGTGATGATTGTTATGAGTCAAGCGATATCAGCGCCTCTATCGGCGAGTTCTGTCAGTTTTCTTCCCCATTGGGTGATTATTCGCTATCGCTCTTGATACGCGTTCTCAGATGCGCGCTCGCTGTCGCGGCGCTCGTGGCGCGAGTTGCGAGTGAGCGCAGGTCAGCTGGCGGAAACTGTGACGCTCAGCCACTCTTTCCTTTATGCAGGGCGACTTTTGATTCGCTGAAAAGCGGTAATGAATAGATGCTTTTCATAAACTGAACAACCTACCCTAAGAAACCTATATCATTGGACCTAAAAAGAGTTTTCATACACATTACTGATCAATTATTGACAATAAGTAGTTTTTTTATTATGGTTATATAGGTTTCTCAGGCAGAGTTGTTCAGTGTGAGTAGACAAGTAAAGTTACTGTGTATAAACAATATCGTTTTATAGAGTTTTTGTTATAAGTAGGTAACTAAACAAATAATATATTTTATCCACGCTTTAGCCGATCTTTCGTTTGTACATATGTATATTGTGAATGTTATTGTTGTGAAGTATGAAACGGCTACATTTGTCGCTGGAGTGTCGTCGATGTTACTGTTATCGTTAGTTACCGTTTTGAGTGCAATATAAATAAATAAAAAATAAATAAACTGTAACGGAGAATTTTGTAATTATTTTTAACAACATTGAGTTTTGAAAATGTACCCGTGTTTTTTGTAAAAATCGCAGGGTGTAAAAATTTTTATATATTTAAAACAAACAGTCTTTAGCAGGGTTAACAATGACAATAAGGTGAGCTTCTGTTCATAATATAATACTGAACAGCTAATGGTTTACCACATCGACTCATAAAACTGAACAACCTTTGTAGTACGAATGCGATTTGAAAATTTCGAAACACTTGGATAGCAAACGAAAAAAAGACTTGTCGCGTTCCTTTTTGAGTATAAACATTTTATAGCAATTTCATTACCTACGAAGGAATATGAATCTCACCGGGAAATGTGTTTTCCCGCCCAGCCCCGAAACGACTGAACAGATTTCAACAATGAAGATGTCGCTTTTCGAATAATCAGTTTGCTGCACCGTATAGTGTCCTCGTCTATTCAAAATTATAACAATTAATAAATCAAGACATCAGAATGAAATTTTATGCAAAATTGCTAAAGTTGTACAGTTTTATGTCAAGTTTCTAATATAGCGTTTTCCCCCTGCATTGCTGCGCCTTGCCACAATTCTAGTCTAGTTGTAAATATGCTGAATGAGTTATAAATAATCATGTGTTATGTATAAATATTGTACAGAATGTAACAGACCGGTTCACCGCCGCTTTTACTCATAATAGTGAACAACTTTTGTTCTCTACAACTTTGTAAAGTCGTAGAACAAATGAAGACCACAGGGGAACAACAAGGAATGTCAGTTGAAGGTTAATTTGCATAAATTAAAAATAAAATTGTGGATAAAAAAACAAAACCAACCAGTCTCAATTTTTTTTGGACTCTGTTAGTTGCGTTCTATTACAGTTGTTACTTACATATTTCAGTAATAGACTGAAAAACAAATTAAAATAGCGTACCATTTAAATTTATAGATATTTAATCTGAAGTTCCTCGTTTTTCCCCGGTAGTCTTGAAATGTTGTTCAGTATTGCGGGCGGAGTGCGGCCAGTTTGTTGCTCGCTGCGCAGTTGTGCAGCGTGTACTTATGTCGTTGAATAGTTAAGTGTTACTATTGAATATACAGTGTTTTGATGAGAAAAAATGTCTTTGATTTTTAATTTAATTTAGTTCCTAAAAAGCTTTAACTTCTACACTACTGCCCTAATAAGAAAAAGGCGGCTAAGTATATGTAGTATTTCCGTATACTTAGCCGCCTTAAAAAAAGCGTCGGTGGCTCCGCGGGTAGTGACCGTCCTCCTAACCAGAGCTCTCGGGTTCAAATCCTGGCCAGTGCACCAATGAGTTTTTCGAAACTTCCGTGCGTTTTCATACCGACTGCTTTTACGGTGAAGGAAAACATCGTGAGGAAACCTGCACATCTGATTTCTAGATGTGTATGATGGTCGCGTTGCACACGTCCGTAGGTGTAAATCTAAAAATGCCCTACACGTGACCGCGGGTGATGCTAAGCTACACCAGGCAACCGCCGCCTATACCTTGTGGATAGGACGGTTAAATTGTGCCACACGATAAGAGAGAAGAGAGCCGCCTTCTTTATGAGGGTAGACTACCTGCACTGTTCCCGGTGTGACAACTATACTAATATTCACATACTCAAGTTCGAATTAAGGATCCGAATACTTATATAGGCGGTGGGACAAAGACGTATGTAGAAAAACTAAGATATCCATCTTGTCGTACGAAATTGCAAAGTTGTTCAAAAAAGGTTTACCAGTTTCATTTTTTTAAGTAAAATATAAAAATACCGCCTTCAAATAGGTCAATTTATTCAAGAGTCACGGTGCCTCTTTCATTTAAATTAAAAATATATGTATATAAAATATAAAATTTATTTATTACAAAAACTAGAAATAACAAATTATTGCTCTAAGTTTATGGATATTTTTCTGAGATTCCTATAAATTGTTTGAAATGCTTATAATCTCTTACTACTCACCCATTGCCTTAGTGTCTATTATAGTTATAAACAAGAGTTGCCTTTCGAGTTGTACTATCCTTTCTTTACTACTAAATAATGTACAAAATGATAATAAAATGTATTATACAGGGTGTAAGGGTGAGGTTTCCGAAAACTTTAAGGGCTTGCTCAGTCGACGAAACTGAACAATTTACCGCAAGAATTTTTTTCAGGAAACGAAAATAAAAATCGGCTTCACCATACAAACTGTCCAATCAAGTTTATAATTTTGTATGGAGAAGCCGATTTTTATTTTCGTTTCCTGAAAAAAATTCTTGTGGAAAGTTGTTCAGTTTCATCTACTGAGCAAGCCCTTAAAGTTTTCGGAAACCTCACCCTTACACCCTGTATAATAACCACCGATACGAAACAAACTGTACAAATGTTTTGACATTAAACACACTGCCGCGAATACGAGGACTGGATGGATGGTTGCGATAAGTAAAATGTTATCTTTAAAAAAAAGGTTATAAGGTTTACATTTAAGACCTTTTTTTAGTCTGAGGGCTTAGCAATCATCTATTGAAAAATGAGGGGTACTGCATAATTTACTGGCTTACTCCGACACCTTTTGGGGACCACAGGTAATAGATACGCATTACGCATGGCTACCTGCTGGGTCGGAAAAGTACTATAAAAAAAATAACAATCGACTCCAAAAAAAGAAGCTCATTTTCTTTTCAACAAAGTGGCACAGATTACTTAATAGTTACAGAAACAAGTTCTCCTTTTCTCTGATAGTTAATAGCTAACGAATCCAATACGAGCGGTCATACCTCGCTTAACAAAGATGGCCGACCTGACGTGGTGGCATCCAGTGGTTGCTTCATATCGACGCAACAGATCTCCAGTTTGACTACATTCAGTCTGTCATGTAATCCGCGTACAATCTCCTTGGAATGGGATGAAACCATGTAAGTACACAAAAAAAAACAGGCCAAGTGCGAGTCGGACTCGCGCACCGAGGGTTTCGTATAAATTCATAATCACACATGTCTTGAACTCTATATTTTTTATATTTGAGTTGATTGAATGAAAGGTAATTTGCGGTTTACGATTTATGACGTATTAAAAAAAACTACTGACTAGATCTCGTTCAAACCAATTTTCGGTGGAAGTTTGCATGGTAATGTACATCATATATTTTTTCTAGTTTTATCAATCTCTTATTTTAGAAGTTACAGGGGGGGGGGGGACACATTTTACCACTTTGGAAGTGTCTCTCGCGCAAACTATTCGGTTTAGAAAAAAATGATATGAGAAACCTCAATATCATTTTTGAAGAGCTATCCATAGATACCCCACACGTATAGGTTTGATGAAAAAATATTTTTGAGTTTCAGTTTCAGTACGGGGAACCCCCAAAATGTATTGTTTTTTTTTCTATTTTTGTGTGAAAATCTGAATGCGGTTCACAGAATACATCTATGTACTTACCAAGTTTCAACAGTAGTTCTTATAGTTTGTGACATACGATCGGACAGACAGACAGACAGACATGACGAATCCATAAGGGGTCCGTTTTTTTGCCATTTGGCTACGGAACCCTAAAAAAACTAAGTCGGGACCTTGTCATATAAACGTCCGTATGTTCTGTATCGTAAAAGTTTCTCTGAAGTAGCGAGATCGAGTGTCAGTGAGACATAGTTGCATTCCATTCAGATCGCGCGCGGATCGTACTAAACCTTACCTAAGCAAATACCTTACTATTATACAGAGCAATTATCTATCTAATAACTACTTACACATAATATTCACATCTTAAACTGCACCTTACTAAAACAATTTTAGCACCATGCAATTAAGTATCAAGTTTTACGAATTTCACTAAAACTCAAGTGCGAAGGGCAGTGTGCAGCTGGAAATCACGTGTTCACTGCAACACAGAGCAAAGCGCATAAGTAGTGTCTCGCAGTGTTTATTCTCGCGATACAGTAGTACTGATGGCTTATATGTATTCAGCAGCCTGTATTTGCGGTAACTTCACAGCTCTATCTACAGGTATCTTCGGATCTGGCGACGCTTTGATGGCCGCGGTAACTATCTTCCCGTTGGGCGTGAAGTGCACGTCGAGCGGCCCGTCGCCGCCCTTGCCCTTGTCGCCGCCGCCCTGCATGAGGCGCGCTAGTACGCCTCCCTTCTTCCACATGCGGACTTCCTCGGCGCGGTGCGGCAGGGCGTAGCGCAGCTTGTCCCAGAACCAGGGGTCGCCCCACTTCAGGTACGTGTTGGTGGCGAGGTAGGCCTGCAGCTCGGCGTCCACCTCGCTGTGGGCCGCTATATCCTCCAGTAGGACCACGATGACGCGCGCGCGCTTCTCCTTCACCGCGCTCATGTTGGCCGCCCTGAACTCCAGCCGGGCCCACTTCGAGTCCAAGAAGTGTCGCGACAGGACGACTATAGTCCTTCTCGACTGGTCGACGGACTCCGCTATCTGCGCGGGGATCCAGCCGCCGGCCATCCAGTCGCGGTCGTGGATGCACAGCTTGAAGGGCCGCGGGCCGCCCTCCAGCTGCGGCCTCAGGATCTCCTGGACGAAGCGCTCGTCCTGGTGCGCGAAGGAGATGAACGCGTCGTACTTCTTGTCCCTGTCGAGGTCCTCCTCGCGCACCCAGCAGCCGCACCAGCCGCGCGCGTACAGGAACACTTTCAAGTGCAGGGAGTAGCGCAGCAACAGCACAGCGGCTACAGCGCTGGCCAGCCCTAGCAGGGCCAGCAGAGCGCCGCCCACCGCTAGCGCCAGCGTGCGGCAAAGTCGCTCGGCGTCCACGTTCCTTACCGGAAACCCGCTGGCACACGTCACTTCTTCATAGTCCGCTACGAGCTGACTCACCTCCTGTAACCGCTTCACCCCCGCCGCGTGCCAGCAGTCGCACGCCAGCGGGTTCCGCGACAGCCGCACCGTCACGTTGGCTTCGAGAACTTCAACCGGGATCTCCGTCAACCCGTTCCCCCTGAGATCTAAATCTTTGATGGCGCTGACGTTAAGATCCGTCGGGACGACCGTCACGTTCAAATCCGACAGATCCAACTTTTGAACCGTCGGAGGAACCCAGGATAAGGACAACGGAGCGTATCGGAGTTTCAACTCGAGCGGGAATCTGTCGAACTGCTGTGGCAGAGTGGAAATCTGCTCGGTGCAGTCCAGCGCTATGGTGAGCGGATGGCGCACGCAGGCGCAGCCGGGCACGCACAGGTCGGCCGGTATCTCGCAGGCCAGGTCGTAGGGGTCGACGTCGGCGAAACGGCGGCCCCGCAACGCCGGGGGCTCGGCGCAGGCGGCGTCCCCGGCCTCCATGGCGGGCAGCGTGGCGGCGCCGGCGCAGCCCCGCACGCGCCGCGCTAAGGCATACAGCCGGCAGTCGCAGCGCAGCGGGTTGCCGGCCAGCAGCACGCGCGACGAGTACTCCGCAGAGGACCGCGCAGGCCACGGCGCCGGCGACAGCTCCACCAGGGCGATGTTGTTGTCGCGCAGGTCCACCGTCACGTTCGCGCTCAGGAAGCTCAGCGAGTTGTCCTGCGGACGACGCGACAGTCGTGTTGTCTATAGTCATGCAAGCGCACACTCACACGTATAAAGTGAGACAGATAGATCATTTGACAGTACAGTATTAAGAAACTGCAGAATAGGAACCATATCAATCATCAATCAGTCTATGATGTTTTTGAACTACATGTGGTTATTTAGGTTATTCTTATTTTAGGAGCGCATTGTAAGGGTTGAACCATATCTGATCGCACGGAATTGCATTTTCCCGTAACGCTATCGTTTTCTGTCGGTCAGAAACATCGTTCGCTAGAGCGAGAGGAGAATACGTGTGGCGACCGTACTCTTCTGCATCGCCGGTGCGATGCCAGTGCCAGATGTGGTTTAACCCTTACTCCTTTGTGCTCGCACAGACACACGCAGAGAGAGTCAGAGGAAAAAGGGAGACTGTTCTGTGGATGCGGCACGGAAGCCGCAGGACCTACTGTCAGCAGTGGAACTGACCAGGTCGGTGATGTAGGTGAGGTTGTTGTGCGACATGTCGAGGCTGGCCAGCGCCAGCAGCGCGGGCGCCACGTCCGCCGGCAGCGCGCCCAGCGCGTTGTGGCTCAGGTCCAGCGTCCGCAGCCGCAGCAGCGAGTTGAACGGCGACGCCGCCTCCAGGTTCGAGTACTGTCGGGGACACAAATAGAAGAATACTAGAAAAAAAGACGAATTAAAAGTATGTTTTTATTTTATTTTTATTTTATTGTGGCAGAAACAAACAGTCTTTTTAATGTTATAACAAATAACTTTGTACAATATAGACCTATATTTATTACGCTTAATATAAAAATATAAGTTTTTCGAGTTCAAATCTCGCCGAATGCTGGAGGATGTGTATACAACATCTATTTAAATAAAAAAAGCCGGCAACGCACTTGTGACTCCTCTGGTGTTGCGGGTGTCTATGGGCGGCGGTAATCGCTTACCATCAGGTGATCCGTCTGCTCGTTTGCCACCTCTGCCATAAAAAAAAAAAAAAAAAAACATTTTGACTTTTGACTTTTTTGATACGGTAGGACATCAATCGTCAACTTCGTCGTCGTTCGTTTTAAGTTCCTCCAGTGGCCAGTCCTATTCACATCAGGAGGTCGGGGGTTTGGTTTGATTTTCGGCGGGGCCCTTTTTGACGTGTTCCGGCATGGAGATAAGATAGCTAGTTGCCCATTGCGCTGGGGAATCTTGGTAAGCCCGCTTCCATCTTCGGCATCATCATCACTTACTACCAGGTGAGATGATGCCAAGGGCTTACCAGTGCATATTACTTCGCTGGCTCAGCGACCCAAAGTGTGTCTTGGCCTCCGATACGAGAAGTCGCCACTCGGTCTTGTGTGCTTTCTCGCCAGTCGCTAGCTTGGAGCTCGCGGAGGTCTGCGCTCACCACATCACCCCATCGATGCCTGGGATGGCCGACCGGACGTCCACCATCTCTTCGCGGCTTACCAATAATGGATAAAATAAGCAGCGCGCACCTGTCCGTCGGCGGGCGCGTTCCGGAGCTGGTTGTGCGACAGGTCGAGGTGCTCCAGTGCGCCGGCGCCGGTGAACGTGGCGCCGCTCAGCCGCTGCAGCCGGTTGCCGGCCGCCGACAGCGACTGCAGTGGCAGGCCCTCCAAGAACCGGCTGCCGGACAAACGGACCAATGATACAAATATCGTAATAAATTATTTATTTCAGAACAGGAATCCATAGAATACGAGTCGTTTTAGTAAAAGACCAGACACACAAGAGCTATGTTAGTAAACGACTGCTTTAACGGTGAAGGACAACATCGTGAGGAAACCTGCACATCTGATTTCTATTGTAGATAAGTGCAACATCAGGCAACCGCCGCGCCGTCTATACCCAGTGGAAAGAACGGTAAATTGTGCAGAAATACAAATTATTTAGTAAATTAATCCAATGGATTGTTTCATCAAATCAAATGAATGCCTAACTGCTTCATCATAGTACTTGCGAGGTGCCTCAATTGCAGTGTGTACGAGTATTGACAGCTCGACATTCCTTTAGGATCCTGGGCATAATCTACAACTATGAAAGCATCTTCTGTAGCGTCCAATTCAAACTTGTTCAGGACAGTAGATAGTATAGGGTTTTTTATCGCTCTTGTAAATATTTACCTTTGTTAGTTTTATTCATGTATTCCTTTTATTCCTTTATATGCGTAGGTTCTTAAGTTAGCGTTTCTTATTATCTTTGTCTCGAAATTCTTGTATTTACTCAAATATTGTTTGCTTTCGGTACAACTTCAATTCAATATTTTTATGTTTGACATCTTAGTTTCTATATTTTATTCTTAAGGAGTTTGCATCAGTTGTATATTATTAAGGGAGTAATTAAGAACCTACGCATATAAAGAAATAAAAGGAAAGGAAAGGAATACATGAATAAAACTAACAAAGGTAAATATTTACAAGAGCGATAAAAAACCCTATAATAGGTACCTAATCATTTATCCTAACTTTGCCGATATGTGTGTTGCCAACGTCGGGGTCACCAATTTGCCGATATGTGGTAACTAATTTGGTGGTAAAGTTGAGTTGGCAGAGTTGTAGGGTAAATGGAGGAGGTTGCAGCTAGGTAATCATCTCGACGCCTGGTGGCGGAGCGGAGGATAGGATGTAATGATTACTCCATGATTGCTGTTCAGGTACTGCTCGGATACTGCACATTTATTGGTATAAAGTAAGAGCATTTATACAGAATCTGCAAGGTCGCTACATTACACCCCCCTTGGGGAAAAAATTAAGTTTTTTTACATAGTTACATAAAACTTATACATAGGTAGTAATTACATAATACAATTATTCATTATACACTTGACCTAGACACATCGTTGCGACAAAAAATGCAGGAAGTGCAAATTGTGATTTACGTTCCGTCGATTGTTATATCGGCAGTTTCTTTACGTGCCTTATGTATGATGCCTTGTCGGCTGTACCTAAACAAAAGTCACGTTTAGTTTCTTCTTGGTAGCGAGCTTGCATACATTATCTTGTACTATAGAGCAGAGCAGCAGTTTTAGTTTTTAATTTATGTCCTCTGAAGCGGTGCAGGCAGTAGATAGAGTGATGATATTTTAGCTAGAGAGTCACGATGTTTTTAATATAATCCTCCAATGTAGGGTTCCATCTTGAAGTCTACAGTTTGTACGTGAAGTTGACGATGACGACGTTATTACGCTCAAGTCTTCAGTGAGTCGAGACGAGCGATTTGCGGCGCAGGCTTTCTTCATATTCATTGCAATTTGTGCTCTACGCTGGTTGCGGAGCGTTTGTGCTCTACGCTAGTTGCGGAGCGTTTGTGATCTACGCTTGTTGCGGAACGCCATATTTATTTGCTCAACGCTTGTCGCGGAGCGCGCGAAACCGTCTCGTGCGGTCGCGATGATATCTTCACAAGTTGCAGTCTGCCAAGCGCCGGTGAGTGTGCCGACCAGATAAGTTCCGGCGTGGGCTGCAGTGATTTCTTGTGGATATGTTGTGCAATTGGAAGAGCCTGGAGCGCTTTGAATATTTTGATAAACTACTGTTTATTTTTAGCCAAAGATTGTCGCATTGTCAACCAACGAATCTTGGATGTTGCACTATGGGACCAAACGGTATTTTCCATCTCGAAAGTGGTTTTGACAAAAGTCGTGTTACTGAAACCGTTTTGATTGTTTTATATTCTGAGATGATGTAACTTTCTGATATAATAGTTAAAAAATAATAATAATCAGTTTAAGTTCTATAAAATTACATCCAAATTTTGAACTTCGATAATTTCTTATTAACTAGAATACTCATTATGGAAGTTCAAAGTAAGATATTTTCTATGTTCTTCAAAGGAATATGTAAGTATTGTACACTTTTGGATTGGTCAGAATCTCTAGTTTACAAGAATATTTAGTCTGTATGAGAAATATTTTTTATATTTTTTTAATTATTTTTTAAAATGCCATAAGAAATTTTCTCGTCTTTTTAACTTTCAAATTGAGGTTTCCTTGTTGCCGATAGCTGCCGATGTCAAGTTAATGACATTTTGGGATTCCTTAACTATTCAGTAATACAAGGAAATAAAAAAAACCTGCGTCATTACTGCGCCATTTCGAGCCAGAAGCAAAAATATTGACTGAGGGAAAAAAATAATTTGTAGATTTTTGGTATTTGCGCGTATTCATGGCCCAACCAAATACTTGTTTTAGTTTATTTACAGTAAAATACTTTTTACTTAACAAGTAAGCACAAAATAGAATAAATATATAATACATATTTGGAAAAACATTTTCACATAAGTATTTTTTGCGGTGATCATTTTAACCACACGCATGATAAAAATTATTTTGCATATTTCTTATCTGTTGTGGTAATAATAATCAGTATCGGTTACACCTGTGAAAAATATAATAAACAATTTTCTCATCGGTTTTGCACAAGTTACTGAAACTGGGTTCCTATAAATACTCGGGTTTCCAGCATTTTCGTCAAAGTGTCCGGATACCTTCCCTCAGTAACTGTGAAAATGAGTGAATTCGTTTGTGTTCGACGCGATATATGTACTCAAATAATAAGCGGAAAAAGTACTTCAGATATAGAAAAATATTTGATAGACAATTTCCATTTATCAACAATAGATGCGAATACGGTTCTACAAAGTATACAAAAAAATTTGATATCGAGTTGTAACCAAAAATGGGCAAAAGCTCAAAGAAAACGGGATCGTTTCGAGAGCCAAAACGCAGATTGGTTAAATGGCGAGTTTAAAGTACAATTGAACTCGTGTAGTACCTCAACATCTGAAAATTCCGACTTGAATTCATCTGGAGATTTTGGTAGACCAAAGAAACCATATGAAGAGTGCTCGGAAACTACAAAAAAAAGGAAAAACATGGAGTTAGTCCAGGAGTATGGAATGGGGCATGTGCACAACGCTTATGTACAAGGTTTACGATCCATGGGCGAAAATGATGAAGCTTCAATTGTGAGTATTGTGAGAAATACAGAAAAGGAGGAGAAAAAACTCATTCTACGAAACATCTTACGAGGTCCAGATGGTGTATCTTCCTTTACCAAAGAAGAAGCATTAAGTATATATATTGAAACAGATCTATCCAAAGCTCAATATTCCTACCTAAGGCTGAGACTTATTGAGAAAAACGTATTTTCTGTATTTCCTACATACAAAACTTTGGCTGAAGCAAAGAAGGAGTGCTATCCACTTGGGTCAAGTATAACCGTAACAAATATAAGTGCCAAAGTGAACCTTCAAGATCTTTTAGATCATACAGCCTGTCGTATTATAAAAATAGACACGGTCTCAAAAAATTTCAGCCGGCTTAAGCTATACAGCAAATGGGGTTGCGATGGATCCTCGGGACAAAGCGAATATAAACAAGTTCTACCTGAGGAAAATGAACAAATATCGGACGCTAATTTGTTTATAGTTTCACTTGTACCATTGAAACTAGCGGACGAAGAAAGCAAAACAGTTATATGGCAAAATCCGGCCTGCTCTTCAGTTAGATATTGCAGACCCATTTCTCTGGAATTTGCAAAAGAAACTCCAGAAAAAACCACAGCTACTGTAAGTAAACTCGAAGCCAAAATTAATGAATTAACTCCAACGCTTGCAGCAATAGAAGGTAATATTATAGAAGTAAAACATGAGCTGTTCATGACCATGATTGACGGGAAAGTTGCTCAAGTGTTAACGCAGACACCATCGAGTGCTTCATGCACTGTTTGTGGAGCAACTCCTAGACAGATGAACGATCTAACAAAAGTAACTGCAAGAGTTGAGAATGAAGATGCGTTTAAATATGGACTCTCCACCTTACATGCATGGATCAGATCTATGGAAATGCTTCTGCATATTTCTTATAACCTAGGCTTTGAAAAGTGGAGTGCAACGACTCCAGAGAACAAAAAAATTAAAGCAGAAAAAAAGAAGTACGTCCAAACTCGTTTCCGAGAATTGCTTGGTTTACACATCGATAAACCTCGTCAAGGTTCCGGAACAAGTAATGACGGAAATACGGCAAGGAGATTCTTCCAAAATTATGAATGTTCTGCAGAAATCACGGGTGTCGATAAAGAGTTAATCAAGAGGTTATATATAATTCTGCAAACCATGTCATCGGGATTTTCAATAAACGCGGTAAAATTTGGTGAATATACGCTGGGGACTGCACAGTTATATGTGAGTAAATATAACTGGTACTATATGCCATCTTCAGTCCACAAAATTCTTATACATGGGACAAAAATAATTGAGCATTTTGCAGTTTTGCCAATTGGCCAATTATCTGAAGATGCTCAAGAAGCTCGTAATAAAGACTATAAGAACTATAGGTTACATCACGCTCGGAAGTGTTCCAGGTCAGCAACAATGGAAGACGTTCTGCATATATTGTTATATACTTCTGATCCCTACATATCTAGCATAAATAGATCAAGTACTTTGATATCAAAAGAATTACTTAACGAAGCTAAAGAGCTTTTAGTATTGACAAGTGACGCGTAAAATAATGTTTTTATTTATTACTGGTATGTTTTTTTAAGTTTACAATTATGTAACCACGTAGTTGTTTAATTTAAATTTGACTTTATATAAGCAAAAATATATTTTTAAACAATTTAATATAATCTTTGTATGAATATTTTCGAAATTTTATATTGTTAATTTTTTTTCTAAATAAATACAGTTTAACAAGAACCGGTGTTTTAATTATCTAATAGCATAAGTATTCAGGAATACGTATAAAAAATTTCAGTGAAAAATATAAAGAAACAAAAAAGTTACAGACTTTTGAGATGCATCGCACCGTTTGGTCCCATAGTGTGTTGTAGTGGTATAAATTTTTTGGTTTCGTCGTTTCTTCGATCGTCGTTAGCTCGTTGCCGTTGATGCAGAGGTTATTGATACGATTAGTACAACACTGTTGCCGTTACATTGAAGTTGATTTGAAGAGTTGTTTCGAAGTTGACCCGTTGATGATGCTTGCCAGTTACGAGTATTTGTTCCATGTCACCAGAAATGCGTGTTCTTCGTCGGTGGTCACCAATTTGCCGATATGTGTGTTGCCAACGTCGGGGTCACCAATTTGCCGATATGTGTGTTGCCAACGTCGGGGTCACCAATTTGCCGATATGTGGTAACTAATTTGGTGGTAAAGTTGAGTTGGCAGAGTTGTAGGGTAAATGGAGGAGGTTGCAGCTAGGTAATCATCTCGACGCCTGGTGGCGGAGCGGAGGATAGGATGTAGTGATTACTCCATGATTGCTGTTCAGGTACTGCTCGGATACTGCACATTTATTGGTATAAAGTAAGAGCATTTATACAGATTATGACTGACGTCACACATATAAGTATGCTACTTGCAAGCACGTTCGGAGATGTGATAATATGCAGATTTGTGGAATCTGCAAGGTCGCTACACTAACTATTTCATTACATGAATATCAAAATCTGGTTGTTTGTTTCCTCGTGACGCCTCACGCATCGACCAAGCATGACGTTTGCCATGCTCCTAGCGTGACATGGAGAAGGACACAAACTATTTTTTATTCCGTTTTCTCAAGTAGTTCCTGAGGGAGGACTGAAAACTATTATAACAGAAACTATCTAGTCATATCATCATAGTTATAACGAGGAAACTTTCACTCACTCGGGCAGCTCGACTAAGTGGTTGTTGTCAAGTTTCAACTCGCGCAGCGCCGACAGACTCCAGAACACCTCCTGCGGCAGCGACTCCAGCCGGTTGCCGCCGAGGTCCAGGCGGGTCAGCCGGCGCTGGTCCGCGAACACCCTCGCCGGCAGCTCGCGCAGGGCGTTGTCGCGCAGGTCCAGCGTGAGCAGAGCCGTGGAGTTGGTGAGCAGGTCTTCGGGTAAAGAGCTGATGAGGCACGCGCGCGCTTCCACGTGCTGTAGCAGAGGCAGCGCCGCCAGCGCGCCCGCTGACAGCTCCAGCGGGTGCTCCAGGTCGCAGTCGAATATCTTCAGCTGTTCAAATTGTAAACAGGTTTTTCAGTTTTTCAGGTTTCAGTTTTTTCCGTTGCCTCTATAGACCGCCAAAAAGGTCATTTCATTACTGATTTGATCATATTATAAGTTCTAAGCGAGTACCTTCTCCAAGTGCTGTAGCGGCCGCAAGGGGCGCAGCGCGCGCAGCGGGTTGTCGTAGGCGTAGAGCTCGCGCAGGCGCGGGCAGCCGGCGGCGATGGCGGCGCCCTCTAGCGCCCGGAGCCGGTTCGAGGACACGTCCAGCACCGCTAGGGCCGTCAGGTCTGCGGCGATAGGTGGACATGTTGGTACAATACATTTGAGGGTTACGGACACAAACTGTTACCAAGTTCAGCACACGAGGATCGCTCGAATTCATGATCGTCTGTGTTCAGGGCCGGCCTTAGGGCTGTGCCACCGTGCCCAGGCACAGGGCGCCAAGCTCAGGGGGGCGTCAAGCGTCGGTATAGTTGGGCGTGGCACTGGTACCTGGTAGTTGGAGTAGGGGGGCGCCTACAGCACCGGTTTTTGGAAAGGTTTCTTGGTTTCTACATAAATTTACAAAAACTATTCTCTTCGCACGCGCTTTTTGTAATAAACATACCTAGGGTTCCTTTTTGTAGAATCGGTCGACACCGGAAGAATATTTTAAACTGTCTTCGTGGCCTAATGGCTAATACTTTAGCTCCCATGGGCGTAGCTAAAGGTGGACATTGCCCAACCTAGAATTCCCTTGCCCACCCTAGATATATCAACAGTAGATAACAGTACTAGATTTGAAGAGTCGTATCAAATGGAAATTTTCGCAATCCAAAAAGTTTTTTAAGTTTGCAATTAAGGCAATAATTATATTTTTTGGTGTTCCGTGTAAGTAGCATTTCTTTAGATAAATTAGAAAATTTCGCGCTATTTCTGCTCGGTTTTTGTATCAACAGGGCCAACCTTACTGTAAATGTGGCAACAAAGGCTTACCTTGAAAGGAGTCGGCGGTGATATTCTCGATGTCGTTCTGGAAGAGGTTGAGCTCCGAGAGCGCGGGCAGCGCGGCGAGCGCGCCGGCGGGCAGGCGGCGCAGGTGCGCCATGGACAGCTCCAGGCGGGCCAGCGCGCGCAGGCCGGCCAGAGCCCCGGGTAACAGCTCGGCCTGCACCGACGACACCGTCAGCCGCTCGAGCGCCGGCAGCGCCACCAGCGCCGCGCCCGACAGCCGCACCGGCTCGTCGCGCTCATCTGCACCAGATAGTTCAATATTTACAAGGGTAAACCCTCGGTATTATCATGATGGTGACTGATGAGGATAATACCAAAGATGGAAACATTTGTAAACTTATTTGCCAATGGGTTGCAGCTGAAATCCTCAATTGGTGAGCCCTCGGCATCAGCCCACATAATGGTGAGTGACGATGATGAAGGAGATTTCCCAACGCATCGAAGTAGCGTAACCTTATTTCCGTGCCGAATAATAACAGACCTGTTTAGAGGTAATGAATATAGGTGATGGTGCGGTTTTAGGTAACTGCAGGCGAAACGAAATAATGGGTTCAAGTGCGTGCAAGAGACATGCCTACACTCAGAGTCTGCCTGTAAGATTATGGAGGGTTTCACATTTCCTGACTCCTTATACTTACAACGGAGTGAAACTCCTTGCGTGGGGAATGTTTCCCAGTCCGAACCAAACAGACCCGCTTATCACACAAATGCTTGCACTAGGTCGGAATGGAAAACACGATTTTCATTCTGAGTAACATTTTTCATCATTTATAGCAATAATTTGTAATCTCTCCTATTTATGATAGGTTTTTATGTATTTTATTTTCCAGTGATTTGCTCCTGCTCCTAAGTTAAAGGAAGGTGTACCTCTGCCCCTAAAGAAGAGGCGGCGCACGCCGGCCAGGCCCTCCACGTTGAGAGGAAGCAGCTGCGGCCCGCCCGGCTGGTCGAACACGGTCAGGTTGAGCACCTCTCTCGCTTGCACGCGCCGCGCCACGCACGCGAGGGACAGGGACGCCAGCGGGCAGCGGTGGAGACTGAGGGCCTCCAGCGTGCCGTTGCGACCGAAATCGAATTCCGGGATGTCCTCGCACGTGAAGTCTTTGGTGTCCTGTCGGGGGGCGCAAGGATTGTGAGACCTAGCTACAATACATGTTGGTGCTTACTTCTATAACTAACCAAGGCGAAGTTTATAGCGAATTGTAGATTGAGTTTTTTTGACAAATAAATCTTCTTCTTCTTTAAGTATTACAGTATGTGAGTGTGCTCTGGCTCTGGCACCAGTCCTAGTGACATTCATGATTGGTTGGGATGGGATCTCGCTGCATCTTATGAATATAGTAGTTCGTAGTGTATATATATTGAGGTGGACACGTAATAAAACTTTTATAAAATGTAAATAAATAGAGGCATTTCATAACTATTCAAAAAAATTCGCGCTCGCTACGCTCGTGATTTTTTATATTCACGGTCTAATACCATCGACCGCTTCATAAATAAAGGTAAACTGAAAATTTGTCCCCCCCCTGAACGAAATCCTAGATCCGCGCCTGAGTCGAAATGCCGTGTCCTTTTTTCCTGGGGATTTCTACGTTGCAGACTTCAGCTTTAGCTTTAAATCATCAAAGGCAGAGGCCTTATCTGAGGCAGGTAGATAAAATTAGTTTGTCTACGTACGGACCTTCTGCGAGCAGTAAATGTTGAGATACCGCGTGCGCTTGCCCTCGAGCGAGACGAGCGGCGCGGCAGGCGCCCGCCGGCAGGACAGCTCGATGGACGGGCCGTCGGCGCACTCGCACCCCGGCGGGCAGTCCTCGGCGTAAGCGCCCCCCGCTAGCGCCAGCAGCGCCCCCAGCGCCCTCAGCGCCCCCAGCGCCCACAGCGCCCCCCGCAGCCGCATGTCGCGTCACGCGCTCGCGCTGACTGGGGAACGTACGTGGAGGCTAAAGTACTATTATCTAATATACATATCTGCGGCTAAAGTTAAAGTTAGGCCACATAACAGATACAGGGTGTTAAAAAAGTCCACTCCCTGATACGTAACCGGGGGTTCTATAATCGTAATGACCAACTTTCTCCAAGGAATCTACACCGAATTTAAAGAAAAAAAAACATTTAATACCGCCAATTTTGTATAGGAATTTTTTTTTACAACTTAATTACCTATCTACAGTTTCCTTGGAGAAAGTTTTATTTACAAAAACCTATCATTTTTTTATATAAGAACATCAGAAGATATTAACTAAATAAAGGTAATTATACGTACTTAATAATGTATAATCAAGTTATAAATTGATAAAATAACCAGTTGTCCATGCAGTTACATCTTCTATAAATAAAAGAATACAATTACCCAACGCGAGGAGGAAAACCGAACAAAAATACTTGCGGTCACGATGGTCACTGCGACTGCGGCTGATAACCTTGCTAATTGCGAGCGATAGCCACGCCGCACCGCACTGCCGCTTGCGCATCGGCACTGATTTGAAAACAATAGTGCTGCTTCCACGCATGAAATGTGAACAACTTTCCCCCAACACGTCGCTCGGAGCAAAGAGACTGAACAATCTATCTGGGAAGCTATCATCGCTGATGAAACAGAAACGAATAAAACTTTACCCTCTGCAGTATATTGTGCGTGACAGGTGCTTCACTGTTCTTCCAGAAAGTCTACCCGGCTAGCTGATAAAGTCACCTGCAGCGTCCTTGCGTCCAGAACACTTTCGTGGAAGCAATTTTTACCCTGACAGCAAGATAGCCTCTTGTAAAACTTTTACGTGTAAAAGGCAGGCGCGGATCCAGGATTTCGGTAAGGTGGGATAAATTTTCAGTGTACCCTTATTTATAAAGCGGTCAATGGTATTAGACCGTTAATATAAAAAGGCGCGAGCAGAGCGAGCGCGAAATTTTTGGAATAGTTAAGAAATGCCTCTATGTATTTGCATATTATAGAAGTTTTAGTACTTCAGGCTTCGGGGGGGGGGGGATTGCACCCATTGCCCCCCCCCCCTAGATCCTCGCCTGGTAAAAAGGAGAGACTCTTTGCCAGGTAAATCGTACCTTGGTTCTGGTACAACACCTTGACGCGAGCGCAGTGTCTGCACAACGAGCTGTCCGCGACAAATATTGTTTTGTGACAATAAGCCACATACTATAATCATGTTTCGGTTATCGAGTGCGCTTTACACAACACTGATAAACTTTGCCCGACAAAAAACCAGATGTTTTGTTTGCCCAGCGCTAGCAGTGTTCGAGACTGTTTTCGTGGTAAAAGGCTGACGACTGCTGATGGGCAATAGTAACAAAACAAACACCAGAAAGGTCATCCAACATAGGTCTCGCATGCCGGTGATCCCGCGGGCTATCACGTCTCACCCGCCGGCCATTGCGCCATAAATAATTTTCGAGTTCTGGAATTAAAACTTGGCTCATCCGATTCACCCTTAGCGTCCTGTTAACCGTCTGATATGTTTAATATTCTGTGAACTGCTATCACGGACCACACTGACTGCTCTAGGTGGTTGCGCAAGACGTTTCATTTTTTGGAGCCCAAAATTAAAACTTTGGGATGGTATATATATGTCGTGGCCAGATCATAGAATTGATCACTTCATGATGTGGCCGACCATTTCATGAAATGGTCGCATTTCATGAAATGGAAAATATCCGCTGATCACATCATGATATGGTCTGGCCAGATCAATGAATACATCAACGTTTCACGATATACAGCTAAACGCACGGCTATTTCATGAAATGGTCAAGCATTAGTGATCATGTCGTAAAATAGTTACAGTATCCACCGTTAGAGGCGCTGATATCTTTTTGTTTTTGTGATGTATCATGGCGGAGTGCAGTTAATAATAAAAAGGCTATTAATAATGCACTAATTGAAAATAAAATAGAAGTTTAATGTCATTACGATACTAAACTACAATATTTTTTCGAAAATCAATCAAAAAACGAGCGCACCGTAAAAACCTTGAAGTTCGGAAAGTGTTTCATAGGTTAGTAGATATCAATCTTAGAAGGTAAGTATTAAGAATGTATAATTTCTCTGTTAACCAAGATTTGTTGTTAGATGTCATGGCATGAAGATGCCAGTAACTTTTCAACGTATTTTAAATTTTTATTAAACCTTTTATATAATGGAACCCCTACATTAATGATATGGCCAAACGTGGATGGACATATCATTAAACGTTGACGTTTAAACGATATGGTCAGTTTTAGCTGGCCATTTCATGAAATACGACCATTTCATGAAATGGTCGGCCACATCATGAAATGATCAATTCTATGATCTGGCCACGACATATACATTCTGAAATCATAATAACGCTTTTATAAGACTGCCAACTGTCCTTTCCAAGATATGGAACTTTTACAATAACCTTAAAATATACGCAACTTAGCGCAAGGCGATCATTTGAGATCTCAGCTGAAGGTCCAGCCGGTACAGAGCGAGCAGTGGACCTTGCAAAAGATCCTAGGTACCACTACTTTGTTTGATTTTAAATGACCTTAAAAGGAAGCAGGTTATCATTTCACAACATTGTCCGTACTGCTCCCAAATATGGGTCCTGTGTAACCAGCCAGAAAGGCGTAGTGTCGTTTGAACTGTGACCCGACGGGGGCGATATCTCGGCACCTACCTAAGTGATAGATAGATAAGTGAGTGACGCGCTCTGGTTATTCCAAGATGGCTTAATTGGCTTCATAAAAATAAAGGGATTTTTGTGAACAGAGCGGTTGGTTTAGCAGCTCATAATACAGAGTTGTTCGTTCGTTCGCAAACAATGCTTCTTATCGCTTCCCATGCATTATATAATTGTTTAATCATCCGCAATTTTTTTGCTATTTCCGGTACAGATCACACATGTTTTGCGGCATCATACTATGTGAACCAGATACCCCTGTATTATGGGAACCAGAGACTGATATGTATTAAGTTTAAATAAATCTGCCTATCACAGAAATGTTTGCCTAGGTTGGTAATCGAATCGAACCTTCGATCAGCAGTCAGGAGCGCTGACCGCTGAGCCACCAAGTCAGTCAGTTTCTTATGGAAAGTTCAAATTTATAACGTGGAGCGTTATTCGGTCATTCATTATCTTTGGGTTTTCCTTACGAGGGGTTATCACGCTTTAAGTGATGTCTACTTCGGCGAATGAAGAATTGAAATTTTCTGTCATATTAAAGGGCAAAAGGTGGCAGATTATTAAAATGAGTAAAATAATTTGAGTTCAACTTCGCTAGTCTTGGAATTTTTTGTACGTTGTAGCACTATTTTTAGAGATGGTTACAGCTCTAGCTACGCAACCACTGAATATTTTCATCTTATATGGTGTCTATGGGATCTGAAACTTCTAAATCATGAGTTTTATTAATGTTGTTGAACTAAATGATCGGTTATTTTGAGAAAAATTGACATCTTTATCGGTTTGACGGTAAAACTCTCCTTTCTTCGAGCTCTTGTCCGTGGAGCAATCGCCATTTAGCAATGTCTTGTGCTAATTCCTTAAACTCCTCCTCTTTTTAAAATCTAAGCCCCCTCCTGGAGGCTTGAGCTACTTGGAGTCATACCTAGCTCTAAAACTGCATGAGGTTCTCTGCATGGTAAGTTCTGTAGTAAGTTTTTTCTAGGACTGTGAGTGTTGCTCTCGGAATTGAACAACTTCTTGCACTGATTTGTTTATGTATTTGTCAGTCAACTTGTCTTATGAAAAGTTCATCACTATATAGGTACTAGTCAAACACGTACGTAGATGTAGGATTTGCGTTTTTTGACGTAGTGCGCGAGTCGCAAACGCCTCGCAGGCACGGAAATGAGTTTTTTGGTATAAATATTATGTTGTATCCTGCCTTCCACGCGTATCTAATCTCTTTGGGAAAATTCAATGACATCGGTTGAGTGTTTTTTTATAGCAATAAATAGCGTCGCTTTGTTTGCAAGTTAAGTACGTATTTTTTTTGGTTCCCGTTGTGGTTCTCGAGGGAATTCGATATTTTTACAGGATAAAATGTAGCCTGTGTTCCTCCACCCCAACAACTATCTCTGTACAATACAATGACCCTGGTTGGGCGCTTTCAAGCAACCAAGAGTTTCGTTACATTAATAGGTAGCAGCATACGGTGCTCAAAATGGTAACAGCACCTTTGACTTGACTTGATAATACCGAAAAGTTGTTCAGTTACTTTGTAATTACAGTCTGTGTTCTTACATCTACATATAGATACTTCTGGGCTCAAAGGGCGTATACGTCAAATAGAACTTTAGCGTATACGCCCTTTGAGTCCAGAAGTATCGAATTATGTATTTTTGCACAATCTAGTGCTTCTAGTGCTTTATTTATGTGCATTCATACATTTTGCATTTTGTCGTGCCTACACACCTAACTAGCTACTTAGTTTTTCTTCTACGCCAACATATTTTCTCTTTTTCACCAGTACACACAGTCACACGTGTACTATATAGCTTCATATTAACATTATACAGGGTGTAAGTAAAGAGGCCACTCTCAGAAAATTCAACACTGAATCCCCTCTGAAACTGATACTTTTTCCCAATGAACCATTTTTATAATAAATTCTCCAGATACTTTTGACCGACTTCAAAAAAGGGGGAGGTTCTTAATTCGACTGTACGTTGTTTCTTTTGTATGTAAGTTATGCGATTACTCCGCCAATTATGAATTGATTTTGATAATCCATTTTTTGTTTGGTAGGTAATTCAGAGGTGGTCCCATATAAATTTTATCGAAATTGATTCGGCGCTTTTTGAAAAAATCAACAAAACCGAAAAAAAACATAGCAAAGTGGTTGGTAGCTGTTACGATTGAAGTCGGTTGTTTTTGACGTGTTCAGCGTTGTCAAGTATTTGGGCTCTCCATACAAGACTGACTGTATAATTTGTATGAAAAATCATTTTTTTTGTAATTTCAGTATATAGGGTTTAGGGTAAAGCAAAAGTAGTTGTTCTATTATTTATTTAGTAACACCCTGTTAAAGTTTTTGTCCGGGATTGGTATTAACCGGATCGGGATTAACAACCTGTTCAGACTATAGTACACCATTAGATTAGGCAGCCCTATTCATTTAAGTGCACCCCTACCGTAGCACCTTTATCATTGTTTGTTTGTGGAGACTGCCTACTAATACTAAAGACGATCGGTCATCTTTGACATCTTACGAATCAAAGCAGTATCAACTTTACTGACGCGCACGTACTGTTTCTTTCTATGTATAAGTACCTAGTGTATGCATGTATGTGACAGCCGTTCCACAATGGATCACGAGTAACACAAACTTACCTAAAACTGGACTCTCAAAACAATGTCGCACATTTTCCCAGCCAGGCACACTGCATATCCGTGACACTTCACTGCTGGATTCCACTACAGAACACAATAAACACTCTTTACGTTGCGTTGTAGATATCGTTTGTATCACTGTCTTTTTGCTACATGCGCGCAAGCCTGTACGAGCGCTATGTCACTGACGGACAGACAGACAGATACTGCGAAACTGGTCTGTCTGTTTGGACTGGAGTGGAGGGATTTCACGGAACTCACGGCCCCAGAAACACGATCTTTTCTCTCGTTCTAGCACATTGGTAATTTATATAACAGTCTCGCTCACTCGCGCGTGTTATTTTTTTATTACGACTCGCTTGCGTAGGAGTGTCATAATTAAATACTTGTAACAGTACTATGTGAATGGAACCAATCAGTGATGGATGAGTACTTTTCGCATTTGCAAATACATTGCGAGATGACTGAGAGGTGTGGTAGAAAGGCTCTGCAGGTAAACCGCAATGTTGTTCAATTAAAATACTTTTTTTATTAGGCCGTGTTTTTTTTTTATTTTGACAAAGTACACTCGATCGTTAGTAAAATGTGCGTGCATTTAGCTATTTTTGTTTGTCCGTTAGATAAACAGCCGTTTTTAATTTTAGCGATTGAATGCTATGTACCTACCCACCTCCTATACACCACTGTTTGGTGTCTAACCATGTCTAACTAAAGTACCGTTGTATCCCACCCAAAGAACGACCTATAAGTTTGTGACGATGAGTTTCTGTATGGCCTCTTCGAATTCTATTCTATTCTATTCTATCAGCCGAAAGACGTCCACTGCTGGACAAAGGCCTCCCCCAAGGATTTCCACACCGACCGGTCCTGTGCGGCTCGCATCCAGCGGCTTCCTGCAACCTTTACCAGGTCGTCGGTCCACCGAGTCGGGGGCCTGCCCACACTGCGCCTTCCGGTCCGGTGCCTCTTCGAATAATAGGTTTTAAATCCAATAGGTAGGGTGCCTTTTTCTTATAGAAAGCGTGTCTTTTTAGCAGTTCTTTTACAACCCCACTAATCAGCTGATTGACTGAGTCAAGTGCGTCGGGAAGGCGCGACAACATGTACTCCATGTTAAACGTAATAATTTTATTCAAAAGTTTGACTCTCACCTCCTCTCCGCCACTCAACTTTGTGCCTCTACACGATAAGCTTGTTGTGAAAGATCTGTTTCATAATCATAAAAGTTGTTTAAAATAAATAAAAATGATTTAAGGAAGCTGTGTAAATGCGGAAGTTTTTTTTTTGCAAAAATAGTACAGATTTTTGTTTAATTATTCATTCACCAATACAATCATACATACCTATTACCTAAAAGCATTTAAAGAGTATTATGCGATACTCGTATACGCTAAAAGCTCGCACATGCAGGGTGAGTCGTTATAAAGTGCACATATGAAAGGGGGTGAAATAAGAGCCCATTTTATCACCTAGAAAAATATTTAAAAAAATAAAAAAGTAAACAAAAAATTTGTGGATGTCTATTTTTTTTAAATAACATCTGCTGTCTCCAAGTAAACAAAACGTTGTAACTTTTAAATTAAGCAAGCTAGAATGTTAAAACAAAAAAGTGAGGACTGGCAGTAGATGGTCGTGCCACAGAATTAAAAAAATACACAAAACTAAGACTAAGAAAACCTAAAACTAACATTTAGAGCAACAGTGTAAAAAATAGCGTATCTGGAATACTACTGTTTAATCGCTCATAGCTAGCAAACGTTGTGTGTAGATTAGAAACTTAGGGTTTTTATTATTTGAAAGCTAAACGAATGTCAAATATCTTAAAGTATCTAATAAAAAAATTGGGTCAATAGGTGTTATTTGAATTTTTTTTACAATTAAACACAAAAAATTAAAAAAATTCTGTAAAAAAATGCTTATATTTCAAACTCAAACTCAAAATGTTTTTTATTTAAGTAGATGCTTTACACATGCTTTTAATTCGTCAATATTTTTTTGATGGTGTTTATTTTTTAATTTTTTTTTTCAGTGGCACGGCCGTCTCCTACCAATTTTTTTTTGTTTTAACCTTCTAACCTACTTAATTTAAAAGTTACAACGTTTTGTTTACTTGGAGACAGCAGATGCAATGAAAAAAAATAAACGTCTATAATATTTTTTTTACTTTTTTTTTAAATATTTTTCTGGGTGATAAAATTGGCTCTTATTTCACCCCCTTTCATATGTGCCCTTTATAAAGACTCACCTGTATAAACAGTAGGTTCTTGTATGCTGAATTAATTACCTATACACAATTTCATTAGCGGTCGTGGCTCAGTGCGGCTTGCGTGGTCGCAATGATCACGCAGGTTAACTGACTACAGACATGGTCATAACCTGGATGGGTTTGACTGTAAGTGGTATTTATCTTGACCGTCTCCGGGCTTCGCAAGGCATGTTAAGCCGTTGGTGCCGGCTGCTATCGCTAGTAGTCGTTAAAGCCATGTCGGAGGCCTTATAGTCGGCTTGAAAACTTCTGACACTGGGGTTGGCCACTAGCCCCGCAACTTACAGAACTGCTTCGCAAACACTTCCCGAAACGTTGAGTGTACAAGTTCCGCGCGGTAGGAACTTTGTACTAGATAGAAAAAAATGACTATATGTGTAAACATCTAAGTAATAAAAAACATTTTGATTTTGAACCTCCACCAATCCGGAATTGGCCGAATACGGAAGAGACCCGTGCCCCTGCAGTGGGGACGTAATGGGTTGTTAACAACAACACAATTTCATTAAATCACATGAATTAATGTGTTCATAAAACTGAACAACTTCTCCTTAAGATCTCATGGAACCTAAGTAAATTCGTAAACATTATCGATTTACAATAGTTTACCAAACTGTTTGGTGCATGTATGTGAATTTCAATGTACAGGCTATTGGCCCACTCTCGGGAACGTTTGTTCTGATCATGAAATTGGACAACGTTTCTTATGGAATTTATACTATGAGCAAAAAAAATGTGGACCTCTCAAAATGGATTGGCCAATCAGCCATTTCTGTATGGAGGGAGTTTTGTATGCAATCATTTAAAAGTATTATGTTTTTTTTAAGTTGTTCAGTGTTATGACTCGAAGCTAGTGTTCACATGTGCGGTATTTTTACACCCTGTATGTATGTGAGTTCCTACCAGGCGCGGATCCAGGGGGGGGGGGGGGGGGGCAATGAGTGCAACTACCCTCCCCTGAAGCCTGACCGAAGTACTAAAACTTTTATAAAATGCAAATAAATAGAGGCATTTCTTAACTATTCACAAAATTTCGGGCTCGCTTCGCTCGCGCCTTTTTATTTTAACGGTCTAATACCATGAACTGCTTCATAATTCATTTGCCCTCCCCTGAACGAAATCCGGGAACCGCGCCTGGCTCCTACCTAAGATAGAGTTGTTCAGTGCTATGAGTAAAGTGTTCGTTTGGACTAGAGCAACAGTTTTCTTACTCCGATGGATTTTATTACTCCATTCACAAAATTGGGTTTTCACATTATTGCTAGTGCGTGGCGAAATAAAAATAGTCGGTTTATTATTATAGTGCTGCTTGCTGCATCGACAAACACGTTTGTAATATTATGGAATTCCCAGTAGGTAGTTATGTATTCAAAGCTACATAAGCCAACGATGTTTTGAGCCAATAAGTTAGAAAACAAAGAAACTTTAAAAATATTTATAAATGTACAGGAATATACAGGGTGTTAAAACAACTGCATTTGAGATATGAATGGGTTACTCAGAATCAAGTAGAGAATACAGGAAAAATATAAAAAAATCCGAACTACAACTTTTTTTTCAGTTTCCCAAGCTAGTGAATCAAGAATTTGTATGGGACAAAAAAAGTTGTATTTCGTTTTTTTAAATATTTTTTCTGTGTTCTCTACTTGATTCTGAGTAACCCCTTAAAATCTCAAACGCACTTCTTTATCATCCTGTAGAAACTTTAACGTAGTAACTCCACACTAACTGCAGCAAGAATCATGATTCACTCGTCTCGAGGCTATGAACACTTTTCATGACGGCTCTCATTGATTGTAGCTCTGCCCGCAGATAAAACATGGGGACTTTTTTAGTGACGTACGTAACCCAACCAGCGGTAAATGGAAGACGCGACTCGTGTTTTTTTTACCGTCAATTGGCAAAATCTTGCATCCCTTGGCATCATCTCACTTGATGGTAAGTGATGATGATGCCGAAGAGAGAAGATACTTGTGAACGAAGGAAACAAACAAGCAAGAAGCATTTCATACTTATAATGGTCAATAATTGAACAATCGTAGGGGTTTTTGCTCCTTCGGAAAGGTTCCGTGGGGAAAGTTCAGTTTCATGATTAACAATTCCATCTGCTGCTGTTCGGCGAATGGAAGAACACCCTGTATATGAGTGTCCCGATAATTCTTTTAATTGGCGCAAATGGGACTTATACAGCACAGATACAAAACATGTTTACCTGATGATTAATCTGCTCATAAATTTACAAACTTAACGCACACCCAGGGCTTGTCTTATGTTAGCACTGTGACAATGAGTGATACAAACAAAGGGAAATATGTTTGTGCCTTATTTGTGAGGAATACGTAGCAAGGTGTAAAAACACGTTATTGCATTAGGTAGTTTAATTGTGGTTCTAACTCATGGAACTGACCAACTTTTAGTGTGTAACTCAAAAAGCTGAAATTACAAAATGATATATGGACTTTTTTTAATGTTTTTACATTTTGCATTCTGCTCGTTTGCCACCAAAAGGTGGCAGCAGACGGATCAATGGTAAGGTAAGCGACCGTAACCGCCGCCCATAGACAGCCGCAACACCAGAGGAGTCACAAGTGCGTTGCCGGCCTTTGAAATGGGATGTGACTTCAAACTAAGTTGTACAATAGCGAATCAATTTGTATGAATAATCCAAAAAATCTTTTTGCACAAAATCTTACAGTAGAATTCAGAGAAAGTCACATTATAAAAAGAAAAAAGAAGAACCCAAAAAAGGTTCTGCTGGGGAACAACCGAAGTACCTACTGCTACACCCTGCGTTTTGGTAATTTTGGATTTTTTATGAATCTTTAATTTGCGATGGATCAAATTTGTATTTCGCGTATTACTCGTTTGTTCGAATAATTAATATTCGAAAGAGAAGAGGCACCTCATGACATAAATAATTGATCACACCGAACAACGTCATATGCACCTGTAACTATAACTATAGGTAGAGGTAGTTAAGATCAACGCTACTCTGATATAATATTTAGTTAAATTATAATTAAATTAGTATACTTAATTTAATTTATAATTGTTTCCTCGCAGGGATTTATCGTACATGTTAATTGTCTGCGGTTTTTGCTAATACCCTCATCGGCTTTACTATATAGTGACTTGTTTTTCGGCAAATGGCAGAAGTTACTCAACAAATCAACCAACTTTCCACATGGAACCCATACGAACAGACTAAACTATGCTATTTGAACATTCCATCCAGTTTTGACTTGCAAGTTGATTGTTAATTGCAAATTAGTAAGTACCATACAGGTCTGGGTATGGACACCCTATACCAGGGCGTATATGAAATGAAACGATAAGTATTTGCTTGAATCACGTTAAATGAGATGACACAATAATATTAAAATAGAGTGTAAGAAATGATTCGCCAAAGTATTGGCATACAACATTTATACAATAGTTATTATAGTAAAATTAAATCTACAATGTCATACACGATACAGCCACAGAAAACCCAATTATATTTTAGGTTCAAATGTATAATTTGGATGTAACACAAAC
Source organism: Coleophora deauratella (assembly GCA_958295455.1). Classification (NCBI taxonomy): domain Eukaryota; kingdom Metazoa; phylum Arthropoda; class Insecta; order Lepidoptera; family Coleophoridae; genus Coleophora; species Coleophora deauratella. Next base: position 52,965 of record OY282417.1, on the reverse strand, counting down.
ATGATCAGTAAACCATTAAGGAAAATATGCATATATTTATAAACATGCCAAATTAAATGTCACAGTAATTAATTATCAAATACGGAAAACATCAGTCTCATTTTTAAATTATTTCTACATGCCAAAGAGTTTATTTATAGAGTAAAAGCAATTTTCCATAAGCCAGTTACGTAGCTTAGTCAAAATATTCTTTCTGGTAGAGCATTAGCTCAGTAGGTATTTTATTATAGACTTTAATAGCCATGATGTAGCGATGTAGCGCGCATGGGCATTACTTCGTCATTTCATCGTCATGTTTTGCGTTTGGACACGCATTTTAAATGTCTTTATGTCCGTCCACTAGCACCCCTTTCTGTTATATTGTAACTGGTTGGGAAAATATTCTTGAGACATTTTATTCCCATCCAGAAATGCTAGCTCTTTGTAAGTATAAGTAAGTAATAGCTATGTACCTGTTTTAATAACTATTTTGAGTATTTTGTCTAAAGCAAAAATTGTAAACATGAAACAATCTAAAGAACCATGCTCATATATGGCTCTGAAGTCTGAAGTGATTGTGATGCTCGAATTGAATGTGTGCATTGCGTTTGTGCACCGATGAAAACAATACTTATATCAAAATTTATAGTAGTGCTCACTTATCTAGCAATATTTAAACAGTCTGCCTAGGCCAGCCGCACCACAGCCGCCTGCATCATATTACAGCCCATTAATAATTTCCAACAACTCTGGAAAGGGTTGGCCTCAGGGTTGGTTCATCCCCCCCCCCCCACCACCCCTCGCTCCACGCAAACTCCAAATAAATATTTCAACAGTACGAATGTAAATACTGTGAAGGGGGCGTGGTCTGTGTGGCCCCGCCCGGAAAATGAGCGCCACGCCCCCCGCGCGGCACTCCCCCGCCGCTTAGTCGGCCGCCGGCAGCTCGGGAATTCGTGCGGAAGCGACCCGGTTTACATGTAAATTATAAATAAAATATATCTACAAGAACAGTTTTTTGGATTCAGAATCTTATGTGATTAGTGAATAGGAAGAAAAATAGTGATTGTACTGCAATTTTATAGTATAAATTGTGTTGTTTGTGAAATTGGAGTGTTCTATATACCAGTCAGTTTAATTCTGAGGGAGAGCGTGTGAATACCGCGCTGAAGATACGTTGAGGTAGGTGACGACCAGGCACGCAGGCTAGCGGCTAGTCTCGGTCTAGTCTCTCCGCCACACCGGCAAACGACTTTGACGCTCACATGCTGCATGCTGTGCGATTTGTATGAAATCCTACAAACGTTTTATTTGAATGAAGTAGAGTGCTGTATGTATCTCTTTACCCGTCTGAGTGTAATATTTGTTTCTTTGTCATCGCTTGTAGCCAAAACGTACTGAAAGATTGTAGAATTTGAGGTGTCGTTAGATTCCTTTCAAACGACAGGTTATATTTTAACAATCGTGTTTTTTTTTGATAAATTGGTTTGGTTATTGTGTTTATCAAATATCTGAATCAGCTATTTCTATCCACAATCGGTAAGCCCTTGGCATCATCTCACCTGGTGGTAAGCGTTGATGATGCCGCAGATGGAAGGAACGATTACCAAGATTTCCCGATGCAATGAGGAACTGGCTATCATATCTCTATGCCGGAACACATCAATGCTGTTAACGTTGATTTTTGGCGACAACACTTAGATAAGACGGTGGCAGGTAGCCAGGCGAGCTCTGAAAATGCCCTGCCACCAACCAAACCGAGTCCTACAAAGTTGGACCCAGCCGGACGCGAAAATTAGTCCTCACACTAGAAAAAAAATGTGTTGGAGGGAGTTTTTAGGGTTCCGTAGCCAAATGGCAAAAAACGGAACCCTTATGGATTCGTCATGTCTGTCTGTCTGTCTGTCTGTCTGTCCGTATGTCACAGCCACTTTTTTTCCGAAACTATAAGAACTATACTGTTGAAACTTGGTAAGTAGATGTATTTTGTGAACCGCATTAAGATTTTCACACAAAAATAGAAAAAAAACAATAAATTTTGGGGGCTCCCCATACTTAGAACTGAAACTCAAAAATTTTTTTTTCATCAAACCCATACGTGTGGGGTATCTATAGATAGGTCTTCAAAAATGATATTATGGTTTTTAATATCATTTTCTTCTAAACTGAATAGTTTGCGCGAGAGACACTTCCAAAATTGTAAAATGTGTACCCCCCCCCCCCCGTAACTTCTAAAATAAGAGAATGATAAAACTAAAAAAAATATATGATGTACATTACCATGCAAACTTCCACCGAAAATTGGTTTGAACGATATCTAGTACGTAGTTTTTTTTTAATACGTCATAAATCGTAAACCGCAATTTACCTTTCATTCAAGTTACAACGAACTACAAAAACTTTTATATTATGTTACTTGCTGCTACGGAACCCTTCATGGGCGAGTCCGACTCGCACTTGGCCGCTTTTTTAGGGCCCGTCGTTTCTTCTCACTCCGCAAACACTTCCCGAAACGGCAGGTATCCGAGTTCCGAGTGGTAGGAACTTCGTATTAGGTAGAAAAAAATATGACGTTCAAAAAGTGTACAGAGATACCTACTTCGAATAAATATTATTTCATTTCATTTCATTACATTTGGACCCTAACGAGAATCGAACCCGCGACCTCTTAATGTGAAGTAACCACTAGAACATGGAGATGGTATTTATTTCACTCTCCCTAATTATCTATCTAAACGACCCACCAGTGGGTCAACGCGGTGGGACCACGAGTCGGGAGCGAACCCCTATCTTATATGGTTACCTGTTGCTGCCTAATGGTGAGTTACTCTTTAGCCATATCTTAGGAAAGCCAGTGGCGAAGGAAAAGTTGTTATGGGCGTAGGTACACTGAAAAGAATAATTGTTAATATACATCAAAAAAATGATTAATATTATCAATTCACTTGTTTATATACAAGCGCACAAAGCTTTGTGATTCCGAGAATCAAGCCTTCTTGATTGAGAAACGAAACAAGCATACATAGTACATTCCAATAAGTAATTGTTGGCTTAATCAATTCTAATCATTATTTTATAATATTTTATTGGATGAATTAAGTATAATATGTAGTAATAATAAAGCAACTTGATGGATCTAAGTAAGTTGATGATAGAACTGACCATGCCTCGACATGAATAAAGTAAACTTATTAAATTCAGCACTTTCAATTTGATAAACGTTAAATCATTTCAGCTTTATTGTGGCAAGAAACCGTCTATTATTGTTTTTGATATTTCCTTGAATGATTCAGTCATATTTTTTTCAATCAAGCAAGACTGTAACTGCATTATTTAGCCATGATATTTTTCAGTGTCATCTTGAATGGAATTATTTGTACGTTTTCTCGTCGGTGACCAAATCCTGTCTCTCAGAATAAAAAATCTTAGGAGTTATAGAACAAACAAATGAATCACCGGAGCTGACTCGAAAATAAGATGTCCTACGATTAAGGGCAATGGATCACAATCCAAGATCACTTAAGCTTATTTTGTGGCCCCTTCTGCGGGCCCAGAGAGGCCCCGCTGGGCCGCAGCAGGGGTCTTGTCTGTCACTGTTTTTGCGCACAGAAAAGATTCTCCCGTCTTGGAAAATTGATCAACTCCATTGCTTTATAAACAAATTATTTCTTCAAATACAGAGTGAAACTGTATTCAATTCACCAGCGTTTGTACCCTAACTAAGGACCTGCTCAAGATGCTGAACAAATTATTATTTCACAAGAAACTATACAATGCTGCTGGTTTAAAAGAAATCCTCTTCTGCCTAACAAAATATGTATTGTATTTTCGCGATATAAGTAGTTATGAGTTTTAGGGGAAAAGTTGTTCAATTTAATAGTTTAACCTAGTTTTGTTTGATCTCACACATAGAACAATAAACTTTTATCCTGGTCCTTGGACCACATTGAAGTAGTTACATGCATGATTTAAGTCTCAGCGCGCTGTAGTTATTATTATTTTGATTGAAAATCGACTTGAACGTAATGAAGCTTCACAAAATTGTAATGAAAAGCGCTACACGTAAAAAAAATCTTCAACGGATGTCATCGTGAAATTAACTCCGGACCACGCTGATGTCTTCTCGTCCCGGGAAGCCCTGCGCCCCCCCGCGGCGCGCTCGCAAACCTCATCTTCGCGTTTCCTTTCATCTCCCAACTACCGCAAGAAGTGAGGTAACTCCTCTAAAATCAACTTCACGTAAAGGTTACGAGGGGAACTTTTTATGACCATTGCTCTATGCGTGTCACCCAACGCTCCAAGATCAGTCGCCCACCTTTATTGCATGTAGAATAAGGGCTCTTTTCGCAAATTTGTTGCCGTTTATTTTGGCATCTCTTGGTAACCGCGTTATAATAACGTTTAAATGATTACACGCCGGCGGAGCGGGCTGACAGCAGACAGCCGACAGATTGACGTCAGTTGACGATAAACACAATCTGCTTCACTTAACTTTGCAAAGGCGGTGAGGTTACCCCACCTGGTGCTTCATTATTATCCAGATTTTAGTATTTGACACAGATTTACAGACGTTTATTTTGCCTCATGAGTAAAGCCTATGACCGTGTCAATGACATACTTCTTCGCAAACTCTACGGCACGGGCGTTAGAGGCGTAGCGCACACATGGTTATCCTCGTATCTTTCAAAACGCAACCAATATGTAGAAATAGAAAATATAGATTTTAACACCGGAAAAATTCAATACATAAGATCAGAAAAGACCGACATACATAATTCAATTCCACAAGGCACTGTACTTGGTTGTATTTTGTTTCTAATTTATATTAACGATCTGCCCAAAATTTTAAATGAACACTGTACTTTAGTTATATTCTCATGCAAAGACGCTCATGAAATAAAAATTAAATTAGACACGACTCTCGATAAGATTCAAAACTGGCTGGAAGTACACAACCTCCAGTTAAATCTTAAAAAGACCAAAATTATAGAATTTAGACCTTTCCAAAAACAATCACTAAACCTTCAGTATGCTTACAACAACATTAATATATCTACAGATAATACGGCTACCTTACTAGGAATTGATATTGACACTAGCTTAAACTGGAAATCCCATATCCATAAACTTACAAAACAACTGTCCTCCCTCACTTATATGTTAATTCAACTAAAAAAAACAACCGATTTTAAGACTTCCCTCACAGCATATTATGCGTATATCCATTCCAGACTTACTTACGGGATTATATTATGGAGAAATTGTACAAATATCCAGGAGATCTTTGTCATGTAAACCCTTTTTTACTAAACACAAAATATTAACATTAACGTCCATATACATACTAGAGTGTTGTAAATTCGTAAAACAAAATTATCATCTCTACTCTCCAATAAAAGCAATAAAAAGAAACAATAGATATTTAAATAAACTAAAACTTCCAGCAACTACTCTTTCTTTATATAGATCAGGCCCACACTCAATGGCAATTCAAATCTACAATAGCATTCCAAACTGCATAAAAAAACCATGAAAAATTACATATCTTTAACAGCCACCTAAAAAAGTATTTATTAAATAAAGCTTTTTATAATCTAGAAGAATTATTTAACGATAAGTCTGACTGAGTGCCATGTAGTAAGTATTATATAATTTTAGTATAAATGCCTCTTTGTGTTATATAATTATTAATTATCGTATAATACATAAAAAGTACTTAAAGTTCTATAATATGTTATCATGTTAGTTAAGAGTTTAATTTTGAATATAGTTTTCTACATATATCTTTAGTTTTGTACTTAGCTTAAGTTTAATAAGTAGTGCTCTCTCGTTTGCGGTGCCCCAACGGGGTGTCATATGTGATGTACTTATACCCTTGTAATATCTTTTATTTACCATGTGACATGCAAATAAAGAATATGAATATGAATATGACACGGCAGCTTACGGTTTTGCAACAATGACACTGTAGTCTTGCTAGGCATGATAGCAGACGAAGGGTTACATTTCAACCCTCGCTGATCTTTAAGGCACTGATCTCCTGGTATCCCAGGAAAAGGTGTCGCTGCAAGCAAAAAGGCAATTCCATCTGGTGAGTCATGAACCTTTTGCCACGTTTTATCGTTGGCTTAAAAAAGAAACTATCAAAAGAGCATTGTAATCAATCGCCTAATCACCTCACCAACACTCGAGCCGAGCCGGTCGCACTGTTTGTGTTAGCCACCGCCCCCCCCCCCACCACTGCCCTCGGTCTCCTACCCCTGCGCGCTGACAACTCATTAGCTAATAGTGGCTATTGTTACCACACACCAGAGGTGTCGCGACACTCTCGCCCTCGGGTACAGTGCGCGCCGCCGTTTATTACGCTGGTGGCGATGATGTCAAAGTCAAATTCATATTTATTCAAGGTATGTGTCACTGATCACTTTTCGACGGTCATATTTTTTAAATCTAATACGAAGCTCCTACCAATTGGAACTCGTACACCCAAGATTTCGGGAAGTGTTTGCGTTGCGGTGAGAGAAGAAAGTCGGGCCCAAAGAAACTCCCTCCAAGACATTTTTCAAATATAAGGCTTACATTCTATTGTACTGTATTTGTTTGGTTGTGCGAGGTGGCAAAAGGCTGACTGCTTACCTGATGGAAACGTTACTAGAAGACTGTGCGACTAGAAGCATCTGTAACCCCATCAGCTTCATAACGATCCTCGGGGGTTAAGATGGAACGCCTCTAATGCCGGAGCACGCGCTGGCTGGTGCGCCACCCGCCGGCACAGCGCGCTGCTGCTGCCACCAGCGCAGAGCGAGCAGTGGGTCTCTCAGATAATCATGAGATATCAGACATGATTTCACACGAAAGACTTCACCACTAGATACCACTTACGGTTAACATTATAAGCGATTAAATGTCGATCACAAACAGATTCAGTGCTTTCGAGTGTGCAGGGTAACGTAGTGCCGTGTGTTCTGTTCGCTGCGGCTAGGCGGCTTCCAAACTTATAATTAAACTTACACAAACATTTTGATCACCAACTTAGTATGCAGTCCAAAATTATTTTTTCTCCGATTGTATGGGTTCGTTTTATAAGTAGAACTACTGTTACCGGGAATGAAATAATTTCACCATGTATTAAGCCTTTTGGGAGTTTTGGTATTAAATGTAGCCAAGAATTTATAGCATAGAGTCTATGTCATTCTGTTTTAGAATAATTGACCACGCTGAATACGTTAAAAACAACCGACTTCCAATTTTGCTATGTTTTTGTTGATTTTCTCAAAAACCGCTGAATCGATTTCGATAAAATTTAAATGGGACCACTTGTGAAGTATACCCTCTTGAACAAAAACAGAATTTTCCAAATCGGTTCAGGCGTCTTCGAGTAATCGGTGAACATACATAAAAAAAATAAGATTCCGACGAATTGAGAACCTCCTCCTTTTTTTGAAGTCGGTTAAAAAGAAGTTAAAATGTTGTTGAAAAAGTAAAACGATGAAAGAAAGGTTTCTGTCCGAATAACTGAATTAGTAACTATAGACCACTCGCTGTAGTAAAAGTTAAAGAACTCGAAAACTACTGAAAAATAACGTTAAACTATCTCAACGAAACCTGCTTTATACTGAAGAAAAAAACTGCATTTAAATCGACTCACGCACAGCCACACAGAGGCTTCAAACTTATCACAACACCTTTTAAACTATTCAATTTAGTGGTGATAATGTGATATGTAATTTGGGGACCCGCGTTTATGTGTCCCGAGCCAAGCGCCGCTGCCGCCGGGCCCACGCGCGGGGCCCACGCGCGGGGCCGGCGCCCGGCAACCACCTGTGGTGCGCCGGACTTCGCCACAAACTGTTCGTAATGATCAATCAGTCTACTACAATGGACAGAAGACAAAGGAAGAAAAATATTCATTTTTTCCTTACTTAAATTCGACTTGATCCCTATCTATTTTCTATTGGAGTTCGAAAAGTTTATTGATTTTGGAAAAACCTGATGTTTAATGTATGGATCACAATATTTTGTTTTGTTTCAAATCACAAAGCATTTCGATACATGCCTGAAGTGTTGCGTCTGTTGTCACTGATAGGACTGCCTGCCCGCAGCGCCCAGCGCCCTTCTCATGTCGACAAATCATTTCACAGCACGTCAAAAGCTATTGTACTCAAAACGGCTCAATGTAATTTGAGCTCGTCAAATATTTACAGACAACAACCCTCGCTAATAAAGTGGCCATCGCTATTAACCCTTCCGGCGCCCACCGCTCCGCGCCCCTCCGAGCAGTTCCACCTCGATCCCCTCTGATGTGATGTGATACTCTTTCCTGTAAGATCCCTTTTTTGCATTAGTTTTTGTTCCTGTTTGATCCACTGGCAGTTTCAAACCAAAAAAGTACATGGGTATAAAACTCCACTTTGTAGTTTGATAGTAACGACATAGGTCCTAAATCAGAAGAAAATTTCAATTATAATGTTGAACTGCTTCCTCCCGCGACTTAGTCTGCGTGGACTTCAGAATTGGGTTCAGAGAGAAATAAAATGTTAAGGCAGCGCCATCTAGTGACGAAGTAAACATTTCAGTTTTTAGCTATTCCTCGAGTTTTCCGCCAAGTGCTTTATCTATATACCTACCAAATTTTATCTAAATCCATACAGTAGTTTCGGCGTGAAAGTGGAACAAACAAACAAACCAAAAAAATAAAAAAAACATCCATACTTTCGCATTTATAATATTAGTGAGATGAGATTGGAGAACAATTTCTTTTTAAAAATAGGCATGGTTTTAAATATAATAAAAATACAATAACTTATAGGGGAAGCAAGCCAGGTGTATTGTATCGTAACCCCAGGATCGACCTGGAACTGCTCTCCGCGTGCTGCGGAGTGCGGGGTCGGGCGGAACATACCGGATCATTTGGAGCAGCGTCGCTATGCGGAGGGAACCATACTTGTTTGTTCTAGGGATTAATAAATCGTATTTCGTATATTAATATTATTATAACAATTTAACAAACAAAAACAATTCCTAAATGAAAATTTAAAATCAGAGGAATCCGCGAGTGATGTTAATATTTCGGCCATATAAAAGACATCAACGCGGTATGTAATGCGTTATATGTAAGTGAGCACTGCCGCCGTCACTTCTAGAACTTTAAACGAACCTTAAAATTCTTACTTGTAGTAAAAGCTTTCCAAAAACGCAAGCTTCCCTGCGATCGGTTCAGTAGGCATAAAGGTCGAACACAAAAAAAAAATATATATTTGAAAACGCAAAAAATAATTAAACCATCAATCTTCCCCGTAACCGTAACCATACAATACCAAAAAAATATAACGCTCTGCTGGGGAAATCGGGAATAACAAAATGGCCATAAACATCACCTTTTAAAAACTAGGATCAATTCGAATATTTCTGTAAAATATTTTCTGTAAAAGGGGAACAAACTGCACATAAAATAAACGGAAATTTTAAGCCGGTAGTTGACTTCTAGTCATCCGAGTTACTATTTATCAAATGCCCATTTTAATTTTAATTTCAATTCATTTATTGACACTTATTTTCGCCTTCCTTCATTTATTTTATAAATATAGATAGGTACACGGTACACGGTTAAACAAAACCATATTTTTAAAAAGTGAAATGTTTGAAAATAATGAACCATGACGTCTTTTTTCAATATAGATGAGGTATAATGATTATAATATGTTTCTGTATAAAAAAATGTAATGAAAGAAAATTTTTCCGCAATTTCAATAAAACAGCTATTTTGTGAACCATATTTCATAGGTAATTTATTTCCGCTGCAGTCGATCCCTCACGCCGGAAACGGAAGCGACGCACTGTTATCGTTGGTGACGTCAGAGCATCCTTCTGCTAGTTGTGTTGTGTATGCTCTATCTGCTCTAACCCGCGTACGTCACAGATAGGTGTGGTGCAAAAAAAACCTGTCAAGTTTTTTTTATTTTTATTAATTTAACAAAATTACCAAATTACAATAAAACTTTAAATCTTTTGTCCGGTTTAGAAAGATTTTCTTGACCGGACTGTCCGGTCGGAAACCGGACTTCTGGCAACCCTAGCACAGATTAAGGACTACAGGTTAACTTTCTGAATACTCCCTGTGTTTGTTCAAACTAGTCTCGCGGCTACGAATGAGTGTCATAAACTGACAAACTGTCTGTGTCTGTGTGTCTGTGTAACGAATGTAAATTCATACACACACTCGAAAGCAATATCCTTTTCTGGGCCCGTCGCATGAGTGTGTTTTTTAAGTCCTTGTAAGTGAGTAATTTTCTATAAAATATGAAATGAAATAAAATATTTTTTCAAAGTATTAACAGGGCATGGTTTTCGAAAGTCACCTTTTTTAGTCTATCTACGAGTAACACATACCTAATTCCTGCCACTTGAAACTCGTTTACCTGCCGTTTCAGCGAGTGTTTGCGGAGTGAGAAGAGTATCTATCACTTACCTACAACAAATACCTAACTGTATTTATTGCGCCCGGAACTGCATGCAGCGACTGCACTCGGCTGCAGGCGCACAGAGCACCCGCGGGCGCCGGAATCTCCGACATTGTCTGCTAAAAGGGCAAATCACTCACTTATTAATTAACTAGCCGGCATCAATATCAGATTTGATGTGCCAACATTACAGCCGGCACTCGACAGCCCCGCGCCGCCGCCGCCCCGCAGTCCCAGCCGGGCGCGTAATGCGCTTACAGCGTTTATTCATTATTAAACAGCGCGCGCTCCCCCGGGCCCGGGCCCGCGGGCTCTAACAGACGCGGATACAAAAGGTTTTTTCGTATTACTTAGTCATGCGAGCCATTTAACAAAATAACATAGTAATAGTGGGTACACTATCTGTAGTGTTGTGTGTTACCCGCCTGAGCGAAAAAGAGGGTTTAGGTTTTCAACTCTATCTATATAAAAATCTACATTTTAAAGTTTTAAACTTTCACCCACACACGACTTCGGTTCGAGGCACTTTGAGGCGATTGTGTGTGAACTTGTAAGAGTTTTATTTGCCAAAAATGTGTTGGAGCAGATACAACCGCTGCTCGAAGGGAGTACCTTTTGGACCCGTCGTCGTTTCGTCTCTTTCCGAGAACACACACAAAAGTTGGATGTGCGAGTTCCAAGTGTCAGGAACTCCAAATTAGATTAAAAGAATACTTTAACTTAAATGACACACGCTACCTTTATTAATTATGGGCTAAAATATAATGTTCAGAAGACGGAGTTGATGATTTTCAGGGCGGGAAGAGGTCCGGAGAATGTGCCTGAAGTCACTTTGAATGGTTCCGGCTGTGCAGCGGTTCAAATATCTTGGACACATACTAACACCAGATCTAAGGGACGATCAGGACATCGAGAGGGAGAGAAGGGCACTCTCGGTTCGGTGTAACATGCTTGCACGCAGATTTGGCAAGTGTAGCGACGAGGTCAAGTTGACATTGTTCAATGCCTACTGCCAGTGTTTTTACACTTGCCAACTCTGGGTCAACTTCACGCGTAGATCATACAGTACCATGAGGGTGCAGTATAATGATGCATTCCGCATCCTCATGCATAAGCCGCGATTTTGTAGTGCATCAGGTATGTTCACCGAAGCGATAGTGTCCGACTTCTTCGCGGTTATAAGGACTCGTGTGGCCTCTTTTTGGGAAAGGTTGCATTCCTCACCTAATTCCATCTTGCAAGCTGTCAGTGCAGGACTAGACAGCACAATTTTTAGGCACTGGATTTCGATCCATCGGAGCGAGAATCGAAAATAACACAAATAATGTGATCAGATTGCTGCCCGTGCTCTATTTGGTATCTGTGTTGCTTTATTGTATCTTTTATTATTTTATTGTATTTATTGTATCTTAAGATATATATATTTGTATGGCTTCTTTGGCTATAATAAAGAATTATTATTATTATTATTATTACAACAAAACCAACCAGTGCAGCTTCTTATTACGCTAGTCCGACTGAGGAGGCACCACCACAGGTTGGCTCTACTCCTGCCACCAGCCACCATCGGCGCGCTGCATACCGACTACGAACGTGCAGTATGCATGCATACGATATTCTATTCTATTCTATTCTATTCAGTATTCTGCATACGAATATCTTACCTGGTATATCAGATGACATGGCCAGTGGTAACCTCTTTCCATCAGGTGTACCGAGAGCCATTTTCCACATTATACAAATATAAGAAACAGTAGAAACAAAACGAGATCTAATGTCATTGAAAAATCATAGATCTCTTTCTGTAGTCATATCCGAAACAGTTTGTTCCGGAAAGAGTTTTCATAAACCTGTGAGTAAAGTCTCCTCAGAACGCGAGGGCGGTCCCGGAAGCCGCTGCGGGGTTCATTTCCGGCGCCGCGGGGAGCCGGCGGGGAGGGGGGGATTACCGGCAAACTGATTTCGCTCGGCGTCTTCGATTTTTGAATTTTAACTATCTGTCTGTTGAGATGTGATTGGCAACCGAGGCCGCCGCCGCCGGAGCGCAGCGCGGAGTCTGGCGAAATGAGGTTTTTGATTTTTCATTCATATCTGTTGCGCACGTTGTGCTCTAGTACTGAAAGATACAAGACGGCTTCTATTAGTTCTACCCAGTAGGAGAAACATGAGATAATGTGACAATCAATCTCAAAGCGACAAACAAAAGAGAGGAAAGTTAATGACTGTTAATGTAATCCTAGGAAGCAATCTAAAAATCTGTCGAAATAGAGCGCTGCGGTCTTCCCTAACAGTGGCTAATACAAAGAATAAAGTAACTATACAAAAGGAATAGTCAAATCACACAGATATTACTCTATATGAAGCGACCTCTAGAAACTCTAGATAAGGATGGGTGCAACTGAAAGTTTGTTTTTTCAAAGTACTTATTGTCCTTTTTTACGAACATTGATACTTTGTCTTGCCTGTGTACGAGTACGTGGCTCGCGCCCGCGCCTGCCGGCAGCGTTCGGGAGCTGTTTAAAATTTCACTCATGATTCCAATCGGGCGGCTGTAACCAAATCCGCGGGACAAATCAACGCAACAATGTATTCATAAAGCATTTTTTGATTTGCGCCCCGCGGCGCGGCACGGCGGCGGCGGCGGCGGCGGAGGCGCGGTGTCGCGTAGATTGCGCGCGGATTGCCGCCTATTCTTCGCTACAGGTATGCCGCCGCCGCCGCCGCCGCCGCCGCCGCCGCCGCCGCTATGTACCGGGCTGCTTGTTCCGTTTGCGTCTTATAAGGGCTGCGTTCTGAATAGCGTAGGTAGAGCAAAACATTTCCGAAAAAATGCGGCAAAAACGGTAAAAAAAATATTGTTAAGACGCTGTCCGCCGATTTGTTCTCTATTTGGGTCTACCTCTATATTGAAATTTTTGAAATTGAAATTGAAAAACTTTATTTCGAATCACAGAGAATTCATATACATGGGTTAGTAAAGCACAAAAGAAAAGAAAGAAAAGAAAACAAAAGAAAGAAATATTAAAAAGAAACATTTCTTGTTCGAGTTGATCTCAAACGATATAGGAAAGGGAAATATGTGTGTTTATCCCAGGAGTGTAGGACAGAAGGGGAGTTTGTAAAAAACGTGTGTTTTCGCCAAGCGCCATATCAAATAAAGTAAAATAACGTAGAGCGTGTCGGTTACTAAAGTAGTCGACATTACTCTTAGAATCGCTAAATTGAAGTGGCAGTGGGCGGGACACATAACTCGTAGAACAGATGGGCGTTGAGGCCTCCGACTCGGTGGACCGATAACCTGGTGAAGGTCGCAGGCAGCCTGCGGCAGGCAGATGCGGGCAGCGCAGGACCGGTTGGCGTGGAAATCCTTGGGGAAGTCCTTTATCCAGCAGTGGACGACTTTCGGCTGATGTTGATGATAAATGTAGAGCATATTCCTACACCACTTTTGGCACTTTGTTACTCCTCTAGGGTAGGGAATGAAACTAAACTATTGTAATGTTATTCATGTGGTGTCCCAATTTATCCACATATTTGTCTAAATAAATAGTTAAGTATTAAGTTTACAAATCAAAGATAACTAAATGGACATATTTACTTTAAACTTATTGGATTAACTGTTTGTTATCTTTATATATTATGGAAACTGAAGGGGATTTTTAAAATCCATAACTAACTGGTGGACCGGAGTCCTCGGTCTCCCGGTAGGAGATGATGGTGTTGGCGATGGAGGTTAGCTTCTGCAGCGTGGGGCTGTCTTATCTCCCTGTTAACGCTGATGTTTGGTGGCAAGATGGATAAGATGGTGGTGGCTAGAGAGGAGGGCTATGAAAATGCCACCAATCCGCGAGATCCTTCTGAATAGCGACCTTTATAACTTGATAAATGAAAATAATTCGTGGCCCTTTTAAGAAAATATTATATTAATATCGAGTTCGTTGTAGTGGGCGCGACTTTCCTTGAACTAGCTTTTTATCGTTCAGTTACATTAATTTTATTTTATTTATTTTGTTGTATCACTATCACACTAAAACGTCGGAGACAAGTGTCCAGCGAAACGTCTCGCCCAGACAAAAGACATCAACGACTACTGCACTGCTGTTGTGATACGGCGATCGAGGTTGTTGCGGTATGTCTCGTGACGCGGCGGGGTTAAATGGTAGACTAAAATATATGTTTATTTTCTTTTAGGTATTTATATTGAAAATTAATAGTTTATTTTATAAAATAAAAAATGTCTTGGTATAATCCATGATCCTATTGGTACAGTCTCGTGCAACTAAAAGTATACCGCCAAGTAGTGCAAGTATTACTAGATGGCACTAGACTAGCACGGCTACCCCATACTTGTAGGTGCACGGGACTGTACGTTCGCCTGTTGTATTTGTAAGAGATGCCGCAAGCTAGCGATACCCACTTTCCACTAGTGGGCCGTCAGCTTTACTTCATAGTCATAAAAAATATTCTTATTATTATTTTGTTTACCAGTTCCACGACACGGTTTGTCCTCACACTCTCCACAAGTTTCTGCCAATATCTTCATCAGATAGATTTTCTCATGCCAAGATATCACGCGGGCGTTAAATGTGGGCATTTGTCCAAGCGTGTACGGATTACGATTAGCAAAGTGACACCACAGGTAAAACCCAGTACCGTTAGCACGCAGGGCCGAACTGAACACCAGCCGGCGCGGCGGGCCCTCAGTAGCGAGAGCTGTGGCGATGGCGGTGTGGTAAAGGCCCTAAAAAAGCGCCAGCGTCACACTTCTGATAGCTAGATATTATTATTATTATTATTATTGATAATTTATTTCATTTTTTTAATACATATACTAACTCTTTTTACTTATTTTATTGTAGGCTACATACGACATCCAAATTTTACTATTAACTAATAAGTATGTATATTTGAAACAATATTTGAATCTTATATTGCTGGCGGCTTTCATGAAATCTGTAATAATGGTAATATTTTTAAAATGATTTTGTACAGTTTCATCATACTGTACATGGTACCGCGTCAGCGATTTTATTTTTATGTATTCATTTATTCAGTTCACATAACGACAAGGTTGTGTGTGCTCGCGTCCATTGTATTAACTGGAAATAAAACTTATTTTCTAATATCAAGAGTACATCATTTATCACTACATACATCTGTACGGATCTAGCAAGAGACCGTACATTTTGTGGTCCTTCGAGAAGAAGAAGTTTAGTGTTCTTTTGTGTTTTTCGAGTGATAGCGATCGGTTTAGTCGGCCTCCCACAAGCGGGTCTCACCGACTGGATTGAGAAGGCGCATACGTCACTCGTAGGCACTCTGGAACATTAGACTATCAAGCAAGAACCAGCAAGTTTCAAGAAACAAGTCTTGAATATGGAGTTTTATAATTTATCAAGATTGTTCAGTTCTAAGAAGCAAGTTTGAACTGCAAGTTTTTATCAAGATTTTCCAGTTAATCTAGTTTAAAAAAGCAAGTCTAAACTGTGAATGTTTATCAAGTTTTATCAAGTGTGCACATCAAGTTATCAAGTGACTATCAAAAAAAAGGTACCTTTCATCAAGTTTTAATCAATTTTATCAAGAATATCAAGTTTAAAACCTATCAAACAAGGGATAGGCTGTGTCTATCAAGTGACATATTTTCAAGTTTATGTATCGACCAAGTGAAACTGTCAAACAAGTGAAACAAGTTTTTCGTTACTTATCAAGTGGTAAAGTTACCAATAGCTAAAGTTACTTATCAATCAGCCTATCAAGAGGAAAATCAAGTTAATCTACGATGGACACAAAAAACTTACTCTTTCAACAAGCTACTTTATCAGAAGAAATCAAGAAGCTTCTGATCAACTTCAAAAAAGATGGCCCAACACGGAAGACTCCGGAATACATCAATAGACGTCTCGAAACGTTAGAATTGTACTGGAAAGATTTTAATGAAAATCACGTGAAACTTCAGGTACAGTTGTCTGAAAAAGAAGATTATTTCGTGGGTAATCACTATCAGCTAACAAGAGCTGACTATTTGGAAGCCAAACATCAAATTGAGAAATTTAGCATCAACCTAAATGTTAATAACCCTATAGAAGATCCTGCAACATCAGCCAAAGAAACCAAGATCTTTGTTTCTTTGACTGGCGAGGAAACACAGCAAAAAGAAACAACTATTCAACAAGGAGTTATTTTACCTCAACATGGTACTAACACTATTAACCAGGAAATGAATATTCTACCAAATATTCTACCTGAGGTGAGTTCTGTCAATAGAACTAGCACTGGCAGCAGCAGCAAGCTCGACGAAATGTTGAAAAAACAATTGAGCAACTTCAAGGCTTTTGCAAGAACTGTTTCTAACATCAACCTAGACATGATAGAAGAAAAATGGGAGTTCGAAGATATCCTGAAAACAATACAAGTACGCTGGAAAGCAATAGACACTCTTCACTGGGAACTGGACAGTGAATTAGAGGGATCAAACACACAATATGAGACAAGATTCAACGAACACGAACAAAAATACTACGACATCAAGAAGGCCATAAATAGCAAGTTATGGTCAGTTTCTCATCGAGAAAAATCAACCCCTCAACTCGACATTCCAGTTTTCAACGGCAACTATCAACAGTGGGTGTCATTTAAAGACCTGTTTTGTGAAGCTATACACAACAACCCCACGTTGTCCAACGCACAAAAAATGCAGTTCCTCAAAAGCAAGCTAACAGGTGAAGCCGAGCGCTTAATTCAACACCTACAAATAAGCGCAGATAACTACCTAACAAGTTGGGAAATATTGAATCATCGATACAATAACAAAAAATTGATTTTCACAACACACATGGACACCCTATTCAATTATTTAATAAAGTTATTGCATTCCAACTTTGTAGGATTTGGTTTGGTTGGTGGCAGGGCATTTCCTGAGCCCGCTTGGCTAGCTACCACCATCTTATCTAAGTCCATCTTCGGCATCATCATCACTTACCAAAAGGTGAGATGATGTCAAGGTCTTACCAATTGAGGGTAAAAAAGGCTACATAAATTTCAACATGGCTCACATTTGACGTCACATTTCTTAGTTTTTTCTTGTGTAGGTACTGGATGAATCCAATCGCAGCGTTCTTTTCGCGTCATGTTCAATGCATCGCTACGTTGATATGATATCGTATCGCGCTACCACCAGGGTCTACCCTACTCCATGAGAGCCCCTGGCGCCGCCGCCGCCGCCGGCCCTGCCCCGGCGTGCCCGCGGTTGTGAACTGCATGCCAATGACTGCCAATGATCGCCTCCTTGTCGCCTTTTTGATCGTATTGTGGTGTTCACGGGTGACATTTCAGATTTTGATCTTCGATCCTACACTTTAAATAAAATAACAAAGCAAAGATTGTAAAATACCCGAAATATTATCATCAATTCATCATCATCAGTCAAAAGATGTCCACTGCTGCACAAATCCCTCCCCCAAGGATTTCCACGCCGAACAGAAATATAAGCTAAGCTAAGCCTTTTGTATCAAGAACTAATTTTAAGTCACCATACACTATTGATTCAATTTCTTCACAAAATATTTGTGACAAGTAACATGAAGTACGTAGTTCATGGGTACTTATTACGAATGTTATTCAGAAGCTCGGAACCAATGGCCGTCTTAAACAATTTTCATAGATGTATAATTGTGAAAAATAAATTGTTAAGTATGGTCAGAAATATTTTGTAGATTGACAATGCTGGCGTCTAGGGCGAGACGAAGTAGTTCTCGATAGCAGAAGCATCCCTAAAACTAAACGCGTAGAGCGCACACCGCCGCCGCCGCCGCCGCGGTAGCAGCCCTACGCGCATACCTGACGGAGCGCACGCGCGCGGAATAATAGTGAATCATTTAGGCTTAGCGACTGATCAGGGGAAGCCGCACGACGCGATTCGCATTGAATTTAAACATTGTGATATTGAACAGATATGTTTTGAAAATTAAAAAGCGGCTTGTAAAAATAACCACCACCTCCGTAGGGTAGGAGTTAATCCACTTGCTTCACACTGGGACCTGGGAGGACAGGAAATCTATTTATATACCTATTTCTATAGCTTGTGGGACTCGGTTTAATTGTTGGCTTACTCTCCAAGCTTCCAACATACTACTACTACATATAGTATTTGTTTGCAGTAAAGTGGTTGATGCATAGTGACATAATTATTAGTTTGAAGTCCTACGATGCGAACCCCATGCATGCCTCTGGTTGAGAGCCCACTCACTCGCTACATACAAACCTACAGTTCAATGTAGCGGCGTCTGCCGCCAAGTCTTAAAATTAACTCACTACACCACCACTATAGTGTTAAAATAACCAATAACCAATTCATTCATATAGATCAATTGTTTCAAAGAATATAATTGTGTTAAAATATATTTGGTTTATATAGTTTTAAATGAGCTTTTACAGTATATTTTATGTATAATAAATAATAGATGCACTAAATTTAAGAATATCTAGTGCTATTTAGGAAATAGTATTGTTAATGTAAATAAATATCTTGATTTTATAACATATCTCTGAACGTGTTTTGGGGCGTTCATTATAAATATTGCAATTATGTTGTTTCTACGACTCGTTCGTTCATTTTAAGAAAAGGGCAACATGGCGCCAGTCGTCGTCGTTGCTTTGCAACGCATCTGTCTGTCTACGAGTATAAAGTTGTAATAAATCAGTTAAAACGATACAGTGTTCTATGGTTTTATTAATAGTGACCCTAAATGGGAGCGAAACCGCAATTTTTATTTATTTGTTTGCAGACTATGTGAAATAGATTATTAATTTATCTATCTTCCACGAGAAGTGCCGACTTCCCAGTAATTAGATAAACTGTCGCGGCCCCGCCAGCTGCCAGCCGCCAGCCGATAACCTCGTTGTCTATCTATTATCGCGGGGAAATCCTGGTTCCGTTACTGTTAAACTGATTGGAAAGAAAAACCGAGCTGCAATAGTGGAAACCTGATTTTACTCTCTAGAAAAAACTGTAAGACTTCATTGAGGGCTCTATCGCCTGCCTACGAGGCAAATAAGCCTATTTGGTTATCCGTTCTACTGAACATTGATACCTAAGATGAAGAGTGGCAAATTGTATTAGGGCATTTTTTTCTAAACAGGACCCAGACTTAAAATGAAAAGATTTTTGCAGTATCAAATTATTTATGATTTGAAGCATTTAGGATGTTATAAATATCATGTTCTGTCGAAATTTAGTAAAAGTTCAGCCTAATATCATAACGATTTCGTTGTACGACGCTTTAAATGATGTCAAGTCCTAAATTATATTCCATTACGTTACCAGATATATTTGAAGATATTAAATTAAAAAAAAAAACGCAATTTACGGTACTGAAAGGCTTTAT
This sequence comes from Coleophora deauratella, assembly GCA_958295455.1. Classification (NCBI taxonomy): domain Eukaryota; kingdom Metazoa; phylum Arthropoda; class Insecta; order Lepidoptera; family Coleophoridae; genus Coleophora; species Coleophora deauratella. Next base: position 33,140 of record OY282417.1, on the reverse strand, counting down.
TTTGCTCAAAAATTTATTATTATTCCTAAAAACCAAAAATTTAAAATATATTTTTAAAAATATCGTATATCTAGGCACTTTTCTGGTACACTCGTTACTTGTTCTTCTACTTCTTCTTTACTACATAGTTGAAATGGCACATTGTTTTCTTTGTTACTAGGATAAATAATTAATTCATATCAAATAATTAATTAACAGCAAGTGAAAAATAATTGACCACGCTGAATACGTTAAAATCAACCGACTTCAATCGCAACAACTCCAATTTTGCTATGTTTTTGTTGATTTCCTTTTTTTGAAGTCGGTTAATTTAGAAAATACGATGTTCATGGGACGGACGGTAACGTTAACAGGAAGTAACGTAAACTATAAGGAAGTAGCCATAATACAGGAAACATTTTATAGGAAATCATCAGTTTATATAGGGTCCTTCTAAAATACCTGGAAAAATGTAACCATGGCTTATAATCATGAAACTGAACAACCAAACCAAAGACTTTCCGCAAGGAACCTATAGTCAATTCGCAAAAAAACTTAAACAGACAATTGTCGGTTGATCAATTAGTATGAGGACTCCAAAAAATTTTTGCGAATTGAATATAGGTCCCCTGGGGAAAGTTGTTTAGTTCATGAGTAGAAGCCACGGTTTTTTTTCAGCTATTTCATAAGGACCCATATAATAATAATTATTATTATACAGGGTGTAAAAAAACTGGCGTAGGACCCGTTAACTGAGGATTCTACTCATCATACTAAAAAAAAAATTCTACGACTTTGCTCAAATCACAAAAAAAAATTTGGGATTTCACACAAGTCGATCATCTGTTTTACCATTTCATTAGAAACCCAAGTTACGGATTCTAAACCAATTTTGTTACACACTGTATATACAGGGTGTAACAAAAAGGTATGATAATACTTCAAGGTGGGCTTCTATTCATCACACTGATCAACTTTGTTGAAATTGCAAAAAAAATTTGGATTTTTCGTACAAAGCGCGCAAGTTTGTATGAAAATCATTTTTTTTGCGATTGATCAACAAGGTTGATCAGTGCAATGAGTAGACAAAAAGTAACAAAAAGGTGTGGCAATACTTCAAAGTGGGCTACCTTGAAGTATTGCCACACCTTTTTGTTACACTCTGTATAAAGATGTTAAAAAAGTGCGTTTGAGATTTAAACTCAAAATTATTGTTATTAGTTTAAATTATTGAGTATTGTGTGATTAGATCTCTTTTTCATTTAATTTTGTAGTTTCTATCCGTTTCAACGTAAAAGTGTATGTTTTTCAGAAACTATAAAATAAAATACAATATACATTATGCTTACGTCCTTATGTTTCGATTTTGTTACATTTCGGCTTCCTTAACGTATAAACGTTACCACGGATTTCAAAACGTTCAATTTAAAAAACAAACATACAATGCATACATAGCTCTTACAGGTTTGAACCCAAATAATGATGTTTAATAACTTAATGGAAGTAACGCAACAAGCACGGGCTAACTCTTTTAAATCTAAATTAAATACTTACTTGTGATAATCTACATGTTTGTTTACACAAATCCAGTCTTGAGATAGTCTGTTAACGGAAGATAATGAGTTTTGCTTAAAAACTAAAGAAATGAAGCCAAAATTCTCACAAATCTTGGTTACGCATGGTGGAAACTGAATTTGCATCCCTCGCTCACCCAACTCGCTTTGGTCGAATTCAACGCACAACTGACGATTCAAAATTGTATATTGTGGTTTTTATGTAAAGAAAAATGATTCCAGATCTGAATAATAACTTTATTTGTTGGATACTTTTTTGTATCGTGAAATATAGCTACGGTAACACAACGGAAATTCCACTTTTCTGATTCACTGGGCATAAATAAAATGTATTTTTAAGTATATAAATTACTATTATAATCTAATTTAAGTTTTTTTTTACAAATTCAGTTCCATATTTATACTATAGCAGCATTTTTTTTAAATTAACATATTATAACTTAACATGCACTATTTAATTGTATTTTGTACGTGTGACGCAAGAAAAATGAGGGGGTTTACTGAACAAAATTTTATTTAATAATGCTTTAAAACTCTTATGAATTATTATAAAGTCTATAGTTTTCTTCTTTGAAATAAAAGCTTAGAAAACATGAATTTCAAAAGTAACAGTGTAAAAATAAGTTGTAGAGACACTGGACACGTCATAAACACAAGGTACAACTTTAGAAAAAAGTAGCGTTTTGACGGCGAGGATCTTATAGCTCTTTAGTTTTTAATTTTGGTAATCTGTCCTCTGTGTTACTTAATATTTGTATCGGTATTTTTTAAAACTTTCTGTTGGCGATTGAGACCGATATTAAGTAATAAAAAGCCCTAAACTTTGTTTGTCAGATGTGGTGCGGAGAGCGGCGAAGGGCGCGAGGCGTGCGGTGAGGGGAGGGGGGATGGCGCAGCAGCCCTTCCCCCTGCCTTGGGGGCTGCCCTACCACCCTGCCAGGTACACAACACCGCCGCGGTAACAGTCTGAATACGACATGGAATCAAGACCAACAACATGCCGTCATCATCATCAGCCAAAAGACGTCTACTATTGGGCAAAGCTCTCCTTGAGGATTTCCATACCAACCGGTCCTGCGCTGCCTGCATCTAGTGGCTTCCGAGGGCAACCATCACCACGTCATCGGTCTACCGAGTGGGAAGCCTGCCTACGCTACATCAACGCTGCGGTGCGCTGACGCCACTTGCCTAAAAGATGCCGTCACATTAGACTAACTCTAATTTCACTAACCGTCTTCGTTCGCGACCGGGTCCTCGTTGTCAGCCAACAATATTCAGAAACCGCCAACATCAAACAGTCAATTGATTAGTTGGTCCGTCCCGAGGTACCCAAGTAAGACCTATGTAAGGTCCGTATTGATGTTAAAAATGAAAAATCACAGTCTGATAAGGGAGTATCCAAAAATTGCGTGAGCTCCTCTCCATCTTTAGGGTGAGTTGCAGTTTTCTTGGTAATGCGAGCCTGCTTGTCTCTGGCAGGGACGGCGGTGGCGGCGCGGGCGAGGCGGCGCGGCGCGGCGCGTGCGGCGGCCCCCAGCTGCCGTATGCCCCGGCGCACACCGCGCTCGACCCGCCGCAGACGATCACGCACGCCCAGTCAGTACCTGCGTCCACACACCGCGCCGGTTGGCCATCGATACATCAATGTCTCCTTGTCGATATTATTGCACATGGAGTAATCCATCTTCCAGCGGCAGAGAACCATCGTTGTGGCAATGGTTCCATACCGTTCTGGTCCGACATCTTGAGCCTCTCCCGTTAAACAAAGCTTCTGAGACTTTATCACCATAATGATAACGTGATCCACACATTTTGAGATCTCTTCATACATCTTCGCATTTAGCGATAAAACCACCCACATTGTACCACTATGTACATGCACACGCACGGGAGAGACAAATACAGAATAAGGTTTATTTGAAACAATGCGTCTGAGAGTTAATGACACAGAAGGTCTTGTTGCAGGTGTAAAGGAGAGGCTGAAGACGCGAGACCCGACTACCGGGACTACGCCGCGCACAGGTTAGCAACCTGATGAAGGTAGTTATGAAACTACAAATTGGACATTGGAAATCAATGACCAATTTGTAGTCTCTCGTTGAGGTATGTACGAGGGGATGGAAGAGGAAGAGCCCCGCTACCATTGAAGATGAAACAAGTACAGAAAAGGTTTTTTTCTGAGTTCATTAGTTTCTAACGTGATCCTAACGGCACCACACTTGTAACTTGTTGATTGTTAGAGACAGCGCTGTACAAAGAACCTTCGCTGGCGCAGGGTTCCTCCAGTTCATTGGTTAAAGCTGTTCGTTCAATACTCAATAATTTATTACATTCCATGTGTTTTAGATAGATTTATTGCTATTCCTGTGTAAGTAGATGCAGCGGCGAGTACGCGGGCGGCAAGCAGGCGCCAATTCAAGGGGGACGCGACTGCGACGAGCGCGTCTCTAGCACGGCAGAACTCGCACATGCGCCCTGGGGTGACACCCTCGGTCAGTGCCACTTTCTCCGTATCAACATCATCATCAGCCGAAAGACGTCCACTGCTGGACAAAGGCCTCCCCCAAGGATTTCCACACAGACCGGTCCTGCGCTGCCTGCAAGCCACGCTTGTCAAAAAAATGTTACTGAAATGATGGTTTAATTTTTGTTTATATGATAGCAGTCAAATTAACTATGATGTTGAATCTCTACCGCGGGCTGCGGGCTAGAGATCAAACTCAAGAGGCTGAGAAGTTTACCAATTCCCCTTTTATCAAAAGATCTGCTTCCATCATTTTCGAATGATTTTAAAAATATTTGTTTACTACTTCATGAAAGATCTGCTTCATACGGTTGCTACTCTAAATGCAGCTGTTCACCTTGAAGGTCTTTATTCTATTACGTCTCCTGTTCTTCTCCGATCCTGTATATTTGTGTGTTTCAGTGAGCAGTTCCCTGTGCGGGGCGAGTGGGGGCGGGGGCGGAGGGGAGGCGCGCGGGGAGCCCCCCTCGCCGCCGCACCATGTCTCCACCACACACGCCGGTAATTGTCTCGTGAGAGGCAGCTGAAATATTCCTACAAACTGCAATACCAGCCATTTAATGTCATTGTCCACACTCATCCCTTTGATGATTTTTGAAAGCTACGATGGTAATCGCGCACTGTTCTGGCCGTCCGCCATAACTACAATAAACGCCTGTTTATTTAGAATTCTCAAACTCAAACTCTAACTCAAAATGTTGTAGATGCTTTACACATGCTTTTAAATCGTCAATTTTTTTTCTTCTACCTAGTACAAAGTCTCTGCCACGCGGGATTGTACACTCTATGACTGTAACTTTGTACGTTGCTTGGCGATCCTGGTTTTCTAGTGTCACTTTTAGCTGCCACACCCCAAAGAGTAAGCAAATTTTCTGAGAGAAGCCCATATGTCCGCCTGGCAGGCGGCGGCGCGGGAGGCGCGGGAACCGCGGGGGGAGGCGGGGGGCGCCGCGGGGCGCTGCAGCTGTGGCAGTTCCTGGTGGCGCTGCTGGCGGAGGGCGCGCGCTGCGTAGCCTGGACCGGCCGCGGGCTCGAGTTCAAGCTGCACGAGCCCGAGGAGGTAGCACCACACACCGCACAAACCTACCGAGATCCATACACCAAATAATCGAATTCCATCACTTTTGAAGAATCTAAAAAAAAAAGATCAGTTTTTCTTCATGATAGATCTGCTTCAAATAAGATGTATTGCATGCATCCATAATTCATTTATATCATATTAAATTCCCATATTTGTTTCCAAACGGACACTTTCCTAAGGGGATTTTTCAATCTAAATCTATGAATCCTGCAAATATCCCTTATAATAATGGTTCTGTTACTGGGAATTTCATAATTTGCATTCATTATCATCATGCTTGCGCTAACGATGATAGCAAAAAATGCTAATGTCGCTGATGACGGTGTTGATGACGCTGGCGCGCGGTCGGCAGGTGGCGCGGCGCTGGGGCGCGCAGAAGAACCGCCCCGCCATGAACTACGACAAGCTGTCGCGCTCGCTGCGCTACTACTACGAGAAGGGCATCATGCAGAAGGTGGCAGGTGAGCGCGCGCACAGCATCCATATCCCGGAAACGTTAGGTTATACTCAAAACTTGGGGTCCAAGTCTGGGTTGGTGGAGTTTGTAGCGTTAGACGTGTTAGTAGAGAGCTTCACACTGTATCTCTCTTTCTCTTTGTGTGGCTGACATTCCAAGAACTATCTGTAATCCAGTTACATCTCCAACAGTTTATGGGAAGGACAGTCTGTCATCATTGCAGGTGAGCGCTACGTGTACAAGTTCGTATGCGACCCGGAGGCGCTGTTCAGCATGGCGGCGGCGCCGCGCGCGCGCTCGCCGGCGCCCTCCGCGCCGCCCTACGACGTGCTGTCCCTCTCGCACCTGTACGGCGGTGCCGTGTACCCGCACTACCTGCCTCCCTCGCACGCGCACGCGCACGACTACCCGCCGCGCCGCTACTACCACGACCCCGCGCACTACGACTCGTGAGCCGGGAGTTGGAAGTTGCTCTGATCGGAGATACAGGTTGTCTAGTCTGTAAGCAGCAGCAGAGGATACAGTTCGAAGGGCAACCACTGACTGGGTCGAAGTCGGCGAAAAGCGCCAACTGGCGCGGGTACCAAGTTGTATCGTCTGTTACTAGCATTTAATTGTGTATAGTATTAGTCAATACGGTCCGCAAAGACAGAATTTTGTTACTTCGTAATAAGTTGCGAGTACGCTCAGATTCACACCTTACATTGGTATCTAATAATTAGATTAACTGGCCATAGGATGAATCAATGAGAGTGCTCTCACATCAATCAATCAATGATCAATTTTGTTGCCTGAGATACAGGTTTATCCTAGTTCAGGCACCCATTAATTTGTACTTTGTTTAATTTTTAGAAACCTATGTAAATTATTTACCTTTTACAAATGAATAAATTATTATCTTATCTTATCAGAGTACCTACCTATTTTATTTTATGCGTACGCGGAAATGTGAATTTACTAATATGTTAGTATCGTATTGTAACTTCCCACTGTGTATTGAGCGGGTGTCGTAAAAGGCGACTAAGGGATCCATAAACCGGAGGATGGGCAGCAGCGTCTTTCCCGCGTACCATCTTGGCTCACGCCACACTGCGATCGCCAACCCGCATGCCAAGCGTGGCGATTATGGCAACTACCCCCCAAATATGATTAGGAACCCGAAACAACGGCCCCTAGTCCCCGGCAGCCCCGCTATTCCTGACTCCGGTAGCGGTCACGGTAACGGCGGGGCATGGGGTGCGAAGAATCTCCGGCAGAGGCCAGGCTACCAAAAACAAAAACCTTTGCCCCTGGCAACCTATAACACGCGCACACTGCGAACGGACGAAAGACTCGCTGAACTGGAGGAGGAATTGAGCAGGTTACGATGGGATATTGTGGGATTATGTGAAGTCCGAAGAGAGGGTGAGGACACCATGATCCTTAAGTCCGGAAACCTGCTCTATTTCCGGGAGGGCGACCAACTGTCCCAGGGTGGTGTCGGGTTTATTGTCCACAAGTCCCTAGTCAACAACGTGGTCCAGGTCGAGAGTGTTTCGACGAGGGTAGCGTACCTTATACTCAGAATCACCAAACGGTATTCGCTGAAGGTCATACAGGTATATGCGCCGACCGCGGAATACCCCGACGAAGAGGTGGAGGCTATGTATGAGGATATCTCCAGAGCCATACATAGCTCCAGGACCCATTTCACCGTTGTGATGGGGGACTTCAACGCGAAACTAGGCAAACGAAGGGACAACGAGCTGAGAGTGGGGAAATTTGGATACGGAGAGAGGAATGCGCGGGGTCAGCTGCTGGCTGGCTTTATGGAGAAGGAGGGCCTCTTCATGATGAACTCCTTCTTCAAAAAGCCAAAACAGCGCAAGTGGACATGGCTGCATCCCAGTGGCGTAGTAAAAAATGAGATTGACTTCATCTTGTCGACAAAAAGGCAAATATTCAATGATGTCTCTGTGATCAACTCGCTGAAGACAGGAAGCGATCACCGAATGGTAAGAGGCACATTGAATCTAAAAACAAAGCTAGAAAGATGTCGACTGATGAAGTCCACGCTCCGACCAGCGCCTATCCAACTCCAAAACCCCGAAAGCTTTCAACTCGAGTTGCACAACCGCTTCGAATGCCTAGGAGAATGCGAAAATGTGGACAATTATAACGACAGGTTCATGGAAATTATCCAAACGGCTGGGAATAAGGCCTTCAAAACCGGCCGTTTAAAAAGAACATCTCGTATCTCGGACCTCACCAGCAAGCTCATGGAGGAAAGACGAAGCCTGATTCTGAAATCCTCTGAAGATGCTTGTCAGTATCGGCGACTAAACAGACAGATCTCCAAGTCCTTGACCCGTGATATACGCCAATTTAATACCAACCGTATTAAAGAGGCTATCGAGCGCAATAAAGGGTCAAAGTATTCGCAAGGGATCTGTCTGCTGGTCAAAGCCAACTGACAAAGCTGAAGACCGAGGATGGCAGAGTCGTGTCGTCCAAGCCCGAGCTGTTGGAAGAGGTTGAGAAATTCTACGGACAATTATACATGACTACACGCTTACCTGTCAGCAATCTGGCTGAAGACCCGAGAGCCAGATTGTCCCGACACTATACCGAAGATATCCCAGACGTCAGCCTGTGTGAGATTAGAATGGCTCTCAAACAGCTTAAGAACAACAAGGCACCGGGTGATGATGGAATTAAGGCTGAGCTTCTGAAAGCAGGTGGAGAACCGGTACTTATAGCTCTTCAGAAGCTATTTAATTCCGTCATGCTCGAGGGACGAACGCCTACAGCATGGCACAGGAGTGTGGTGGTGCTCTTCTTCAAGAAGGGTGATAAGTCTCTGCTGAAGAATTACAGACCCATCTCACTCCTGAGCCATGTCTACAAGCTGTTTTCGAGAGTCATTACGAATCGTCTCGCACGCAGGTTTGACGACTTCCAGCCTCCCGAACAAGCCGGTTTCCGAAAAGGCTTCAGTACCATAGACCACATACATACGCTGCGGCAGATTATACAGAAGACCGAAGAGTATAATCGGCCACTATGCTTGGCGTTTGTGGACTATGAGAAAGCCTTTGATTCGATCGAGACCTGGGCTGTGTTGCAGTCTCTCCAACGGTGCCAAATTGATTATCGATACATCGAAGTGTTGAAGTGCTTGTATGAAAACGCCACCATGTCAGTCCACCTCCAGGATCAGAATTCGAAACCTATCCGGCTGCAGCGTGGGGTGAGACAGGGAGACGTTATATCTCCGAAACTGTTCACCGCTGCACTGGAAGACGTTTTCAAGCTTCTGGACTGGAGAGGACTCGGCATTAACATCAATGGCGAGTACATCACTCACCTTCGATTTGCTGACGATATCGTGATCATGGCTGAGACCTTGGAAGACCTAGGCGCAATGCTCGAAGGACTTAGTAGAGTCTCCCAACAAGTGGGTCTTAAAATGAACATGAATAAGACGAAAATCATGTCAAACGTCCGTGTTACACCCACTCCTCTGAAGGTTGGAGACTCTACACTCGAAGTTGTTGACGAATATGTATACCTGGGACAAACAGTCCAGTTAGGTAGGTCCAACTTCGAGAAAGAGATCAATCGCCGAATCCAACTCGGCTGGGCAGCGTTCGGGAAGCTTCAAAAGTCTTTGACCAGTGTGTGTTGCCAGTGATGACATATGGATCCGAGACATGGTCGCTTACTATGGGCCTTATAAGAAGGCTCAAAGTCACCCAAAGGGCGATGGAGCGTGCTATGCTTGGTGTTTCCCTACGTGATCGAATCAGAAATGAGGAGATACGTAGGAGAACTAAAGTTACCGACATAGCTCTCAGAATCGCTAGACTTAAGTGGCAGTGGGCAGGGCACATAGCTCGTAGAACAGATGGCCGTTGGGGCAGTAAAGTTCTCGAATGGCGACCGCGCACCGGAAGGCGCAGTGTGGGCAGGCCCCCGACTCGGTGGACCGACGACCTGGTAAAGGTTGCAGGAAGCCGCTGGATGCGAGCCGCACAGGACCGGTCGGTGTGGAAATCCTTGGGGGAGGCCTTTGTCCAGCAGTGGACGTCTTTCGGCTGATAGATAGATAGATAGTGTATTGAGCGCAGACAGGGTATAGACTTCTAGTCGGCCGATAGTTGGATTGGTATCGTTTGCCTCATGTTTATGCAGCCGATTTTCAATCAGTGAATGCGCGATACCCTTATGTAGCTCCATGCCGATCATGACTGAAATCAAATAGAATATAAGCCAATGTGTAAGTCTGTTCTGTAGTGCGCTGCTATGGTCTAGTAAAATCTGATGTAAATGTTGACTCTACCATAGATGATGTACATAATAATTACACCAACCTTATCGAGTCCGGCCTGAAAGGGATTGGTTTCTTCCGGGGGGTTTTTACACTTTCGCTTTTTTCTTTGAAATTGTTTTGACTGATCCCCTGCAATTTGGAACTATCGCACTTTAACACCCTGTAATGGGATTAGTTTACAAGAAACTCATTGTCGCGTCCCCCGCCGCGCCGCGGCGCGTGTTTGCTCGCTCCGTTCGACCTGACTATTACTGATATTGGTTTAGCGGCGCAATCAGGTAATAGCCGTGACACGCGGTAACGCGCGCCCACAATAAGCATTCATGTGTCCCACCTACAGTGTGAAGTAAGCAGTTTATTTATATTAATTGTGGTAGTAAGACATTATAATGAAAAAGTTCTGAAAAATGTTTTGATTTTGGGTTCCGTAACTATTACATTTTCGAATGAAAGAAAGTTTTTGTAAAAAACTTGCTTTGTGACTGTTCCTACTGGGAGGGTGCAGCCGACTAATAACATAATGGGCTCGGCACCAACTCGTGAACCTGAACATGTTTTTCTCCACAACTTTATTAAAAAGTCAATAAAAATAGCGCTTTCATTAAAGTAGATGAAGCTAATATGCCAGTTTTATGAGATGTAGAAGCGTTGTGTCAGCAACACTGTCCGGTCCCTGGTCCCCGCAGGACTCGCTACAGTGAGGTCGGTTGTGCTACTTTTACAGTAAAAGTCGGATTTCTAGAACGTTGATATTATTATTAATAACAGTGTTGAGGTGTGAAACAGCAGTTGAACGCAGCGAGATCCTAGGGATTACTGCATTTGATGCATTGTCAACTGAAGCGATCGATTAAAAACGACACAATTTTCTCTTGCAATATTAGTCTAAGACGCTTATAAAATCTAATTCCACAGTGTAAAATAAGTCTGAGGCCATTAAGAATTGAGTTTAGAATGTTACTGTAACATATTCACAAATAAATGCCAAATAATCATCTGCGAATACTTTAAATACCGTAAATTAATCTAGTTATGATACTTTTAATTATAATGTAAGAATAACCAAAGCAATTTGTAACTAATAAACTATGAATAATAAATATTTTTGTTGTGTCTTTTATTTATTTCCGTATTCTGTAAATTATAAACTGTCATCATTTGCACCATTGATTTAGATAGATACATAGAGGGAACAATTCAACAAATAAGAATATACCTGTAATATGTAGGTAGAATATACATGTCTACCTTTTAAAACTCTTAGCTTTTACATATACGTATACTCAGCCACTGCCGTCTTCCACAAGAAAAATAAGGCAACTATAACAATCTACCTACTTCTCCCAACATTAATTACAATTAGTGGTCCATGTACCATAAATAGCCTGACAGCGTTTCAGAGTTTTATCATCTTTAAACATATTAAGCCTATTTAAGATGAATCTATTCAATAACGACTATCTCGACAAAATAGAAAATATTTTATCTATAGAATGTCAGGATCTTGATGAAAAATGCCCGGATACGCTAACTAATGACTATAATCTTAAGCTATTAACGTTCAATATCAGAAGCATTCAGCGCAATTTTGATGCCTTTCGTCTCTTTGCATCGCTTGGGAGTCAAGTTTGACATCATTCTTCTGACGGAATGCTGGTTATCTGGTGGCGCACTTGTGGGTCAAATTCCTGCATACCAATCTTTCTCTTCAAATAAACTGATTAACTAAAACGGTGGCATAGTAGCCTATGTGAACGACCACTGTAGTGTGAGTGTCACTGAGATAAATCTAGAAGAAGCCGAGTGTCTCTCTATAAAACTTTCTAATGTTAACAACCCATTACGTCCCCACTGCAGGGGCACGGGTCTCTTCCCATAACTCGGGAAGGTTTAGGCCATACTCCACACACGGGGGCCAAGTCCGGATTTAACTTACGGATAAAACTTTCTAATAACAATTACCAATTACTTGGAATTTATCGCTCACCGTCCTTTAAAAACACTGACAAATTCTTAGATTCTCTAGCACATACATTACAGACTAGTTAAAATAATCAATTATACTTCTTGGTGATATTAACCTTAACATCCTTAATCCCAACGACAGCCGCTGTTCCGAATATCTGTGCTTCTGGCCGAAAATGGTCTCGTTCCTGCAATAACCAAGCCGACCAGGATGAATAACTGTTTGGACCATATTTTTGTTAGATCTAACACGACTAAGGCGGTTTGGTTTGTAGGGCAGACGTTACGGATCTTGCCATGCTAGGCATATCGTGCAATAATCATAGAGTAGTCGATTCTTCAAGGATAACTCGTAAGACAAACTATAAAGACTTACGTACTGATTTACTGCATGCTGACTGGTCTGGTGTTACTGCGGCTGAAAATGTAGACGAAGCTGTAACTGTGTTCAATAGAATTCTAAGTAAAGCTATAGACAAACATACTGTAACAAAAAGAGTAAGTCGAACTACCCCAAAACCCTGGATCACCCCAGGGCTTGTAAGATGTATGAAACACAAAGATAAACTTCACCAAAACTACAGAAATAACTTAGATAATAAAATGTCTGAACTGATATACAAAAGATACAGAAACTATCTAGGTAATTTGCTACATAAACTCAAAACGGAATATGAAAGTAAGCTTCTTGAAGATAACAAAAATAAGTCTAAAGGTCTTTGGAGGGCTATAAACGAGATCAGCCATGGCACGTCTAAAAACAAAGGCTCCACTGGGCTAACTAAAATTGACAATACAGTTAAAAATCCTTTGACCGTTCTAATACTTACTTTTCTACAGTAGGAAAAAATCTTGCAAACACGCTGACGATAATCCTAAACAAATAAAAGCAAATAAATTATCTCTCCAAGTTTCTCATTTTTCCTAAAACCTACCGACACATGCGAAGTTGAGAATCTTATTATGCAAATAAACAACGATAGTGCTCCTGGAATGGATGGATATAGCCCAATCCTTATTAAAGAAATTAGGACATCAATTCGCGAACCGCTTACCCACATATTTAATTTTAGCATTAGCTCAGGTATATTTCCTCACGCGTGGAAACTCTCCGCTGTTGTACCTATTTATAAAAATGGTTCCAAAAATACTCCGGAAAACTACCGCCCCTGCTAGGAATATTTTCAAAATTTCTGGAGAAAGTTGTTAATAGACGGCTCATGAACTACCTCGAAATGCATCGGCTTATTAACGACAAACAATTCGGTTTCCAGCAAGGCATATCGACGGAAGATGCTGTTGAATCGCTTGTTTCTTGCATATCTTCTGGTGTTGACAAAGGTAAGAAATGTATCGGAGTGTTTTTGGACCTAGCGAAGGCATTCGACACCGTGTATATTCCAACCCTGATTAGAAAGCTGGAATACCTGGGAATCAGAGGACCTCCTTTGGACTGGTTCACTAGTTAACTAACGGACAGACGACAGTGCGTTAAAATTTGAGAAGAAATAAGTAGCGAATTACCAACACGTTTCGATGTACCTCAAGGCAGCGTCCTAGGTCCCACGCTGTTTATAGTCTACTTAAATTATATTTTTAACTGTGTTTCCTCAGAAACTAGTACAACTGTGTTACGCTGACGACACTGTTGCCCTTTACCATGGTGATACTTGGACTGATGCTTGTGAGAGAGCTGAGAAAGGTCTAACTATGTTAAAAAGATGGTTCAATGATAATCTATTAACTCTAACAAAAAATTTTTTTTACATTTCACAAACAACGTGCGCACAAAATCAACTTGCCTCAGCACATCAAAATTCATTCTGCTTGCAACTCTACCCCATGTTCTTGTGAATCAATAGAAAGAACTGACCACATCAAATACTTAGGTGTCATAATTGATCACAATTAATCTTATAAGCTCCTAACTCTATATAATATATAATCTATATAATCTTATAACTCTAAGGTTAGTTTACATTTCACTGTGTGAATACATTATCACTTACTGCAACAAAATCTGGGGTGGTAGCTGTGTTACCACGATGTTGAAACTAGAGAGAGCGCAGCGATTTGTTTCTAAAAATAAACCATTCCGCTTTCCTACAGTTACGATCTATGCTGAATCTGAAGTGCTCAGTGTGCGTCAGCTTTATGATTTAAAATCTGCAATCTCAGTCCACAGAAAAACCCTACCCTAGTCAAAAGATTATAATAATATTATAGCAAAGCGCACTTTCAGAGTGGAACAACCACAAGCTAGATCGGAATTTGCTCGTAAGCTTCCATCGTTCATGCAACCTTTTATACAGGGTGTAAAAGAAAGGTGTGATAATACTTCAAGGTTGGCTTTTACCCATCAAACTGAACAACTTTTGTTCTACAACTTTGTTGAAATCGCAAAGAAACAAACAAACTTAGTTCGCCAGATGATCGATTTGTATGAAAAGTCAAAAAAAAAATTTGCGATTTTGCTACAAAGTTGTAGAAAAAAGTTGTTCAGTTTGATGGGTAAAAGCCAACCTTGAAGTATTATCACACCTTTCTGTTTAAAGTTCTAACTATGAACACTTAAATAGCTCCGATTATTCTTTTAAACTTTCTAATGATTTTTTAATGCAATTAACATCTTCATTATGAATAATATTACCAGTATAATGCTTTTGTAATGCGATTGATACCTTTTTTTACTACAGTAATGCTAATATAATGCGCCTTACATTCAAACAACTATTGTGAACCTATTTAGGATCTAAAACCGTATAATTTGTGCCCAAATAAGCATTACAGTACCCGTAAAAACGTTTATAATGCTACTGTAGAACTAACTCAAAATGCTAAAACGATACAGAAATGCTGTAAGTTGGCTGTTATACTGCTTTGATGTGTTACTTGGGCAGCCATGTGCCTTATTCGAGAGTCAGCAAGTCGCAGTATCATTTCATATAAGGTCTGGAGTCAAGCTACGACATTATCCCTGATGTTGCCAAAGTTTTTCAGCTCCCTCTTGGCGTCCTGGAAGATTGTATATGCTTGTTTGGGCAGTTCACTGAGCATGCCTTCGCCGGGAATTGTAATAGAGTGCGTCGACATATTGTCATTGTTTGACCTGTAGGACTCCTCAGATTCCTCGCCAGGTTCTGCCTGCTTTGTAACTGCTTCCAATAGTTCCGCGGCTTTAGCTTGGCATATCTGGGCTTGGATATTGAGGAGACTAGAATCCAATTTAGGTGCCCTATACATAAACTTCGGCGGAACTGGGTCCGTTTTTTGTAGTGGGGTTGAGGTATTCGGCAGGCAGCCGGTTCTGCTGGTGTGTTGTGGACGACCTTGCCTTCGTCATTTCATGTATTCGGATATGGGGCCACTTTAGAGCCACCATGCTCAGCCGACATGTTGGTGGTGGATATTTGTGACTGCCTCTGGGTGACAACAATAAGTTTTAGAGACTGAAGCTGGAAATAAGACTCAGGACTGGTTGGTGTGGGGTCGGTTAAATCAATAGAATGTATTTCCTGGCGCGGTGTCCCAGAAGCTAGATTAGCTTCAGTTACATTGGTAGTTTTACTAGAGGGGGCTTTGGACCTCTTTCACTGCGAAGCTCCGGGAGGTTCTCGCCGGAGAGGCGTGGGTCGCTAGGCTGGTCATTTGACCAGCATTTGCGCAGATCTGCACCTTACCGGCCTGGATGATTCCGTCACCAAGGATGAGGTCCTCGCTGTAGTTGCTGCCGTAGCGGGCTGTCCACTTGATCAAGTCAAGGGGGGCGAAATTAGCAAGGGCTGCAGGGGTACTGACAGCCTCTGGCTGCAGTGCCCAGTAACGGCCGCTAAAGCTTTGGTTGCGGCCAAAAGCCTGCGAATTGGGTAGAGCAATGTGAACGTGGAGTCACTGGAGTCACGCCAAATGAAATGTTTCCGATGCCTGGAAATTGGGCACATGCGGATCCAGTGCACTTCTGAAGTGGACCGCAGCGATTTGTGAAATCGCTGCAGTGCCCCCGGCTACAAGTCGGCGGCATGCTCCGCCAAACCTCACTGCGTAGTTTGCACAGTGGCGAGTAGGCCAACGGAGCACATGGTGGGGTTGCATAGGGTGCTCCCCACCGCAAAACAGGTAAAAAGTCCGGAGGGAATTCGGCCCAACAGCAGGTGGTTCGGGAGTCACCCCGACAGGAGGAAATGTGTGCTGATCCTAACAAATAGTGATTGGCAACATTTTCTCCAGGAGAACCTGAATAATTGCGCGAGTGCACAGGATCTATTATTCCAGGCACTGACGCGATGGCAAATTAGGCTTGCGGTGGTTGCTGAGCCCTATTGTATCCCTGCCAGTTGGGCGGGAGATGCAACGGGCACGGTAGCCATCTATATCCCGGGTGCAGCTCGCCCCTCTCGATAAAGAAGAAGAGCCGGGTTTGTGATGGTTGACTGGGCGGAGTACACTGTATTCTAAGTGTATCTCTCCCCTAGCAAAACACGGGCTGAGGTCGAGATGGTCCGCAGCGAGCTGCAGGCGGCAGTCAGGCGAGCATCGACTCATCCGATAATTATTGCGGGAGAATTTAATGCTAAAAATGAGGCTTGGGGTTCACCAGCCGCAGATGTGCGGGGGATTGCGAAGGAGAAATGGGCCACGGAATCCGGGCTCGCTCTCCTCAACCACGGCACGGCGCCAACCTGTGTGCGGCTCCAAGGGGGGTCAATAGTGGACCTCTCATTCGCGAGTACCGCAGTCGCAGCAGCCGTACTAGACTGGCGGGCTTTGGAGGATGTTGAGACGCTTTCGGATCACGCGTATATCCGCATCACCGTCTCCACCTCCAGGGGTGTGCGAAAGGCTTCGTCCCTTGCCGCGGGTGCCCCAGAGTTTTCACGTTGGGCCCTCGTGTGGTTGGACGAGGACCTGCTGGAGGAGGCAGCAATCGTGGAGTCCTGGCGCTCTCCGCTCTTGAGGCGATGCGCTTCCACGGTGCACTAACAAGGATTTGCGACGCCAATATGCCCCGTGTTCGGCAACGTCCGCAAAAACGGCAAGTTTAAAAAAAAAAATACTGGTGGCCCCCGCCATCACGGATTTTTAGGGTTCGCTGCATTGCGGCGCGCCTCGAAACGAGTAACTGGAAAACCAGCTGCAGGCGTATAGTTATTGTTTGGGTTTGGGTTAGGTTTTGGGCTGGGTTAGGTTAGGTTAAGTATAAAAAAAAAAATACTGGTGGCCCCCGCCATCACGGATTTTTAGGGTTCGCTGCATTGCGGCGCGCCTCGAAACGAGTAACTGGAAAACCAGCTGCAGGCGTATAGTTATTGTTTGGGTTTGGGTTAGGTTTTGGGCTGGGTTAGGTTAGGTTAAGTATAAAAAAAAAAATACTGGTGGCCCCCGCCATCACGGATTTTTAGGGTTCGCTGCATTGCGGCGCGCCTCGAAACGAGTAACTGGAAAACCAGCTGCAGGCGTATAGTTATTGTTTGGGTTTGGGTTAGGTTTTGGGCTGGGTTAGGTTTTGGGCTGGGTTAGGTTAGGTTAGGTTAGGTTAGGTTAGGTTAGGTTAGGTTAGGTTAGGTTAGGTTAGGTTAGGTTAGGTTAGGTTAGGTTAGGTTAGGTTAGGTTAGGTTAGGTTAGGTTAGGTTAGGTTAGGTTAGGTTAGGTTAGGTTAGGTTAGGTTAGGTTAGGTTAGGTTAGGTTAGGTTAGGTTAGGTTAGGTTAGGTTAGGTTAGGTTAGGTTAGGTTAGGTTAGGTTAGGTTAGGTTAGGTTAGGTTAGGTTAGGTTAGGTTAGGTTAGGTTAGGTTAGGTTAGGTTAGGTTAGGTTAGGTTAGTTAGGTTAGGTTAGGTTAGGTTAGGTTAGGTTAGGTTAGGTTAGGTTAGGTTAGGTTAGGTTAGGTTAGGTTAGGTTAGGTTAGGTTAGGTTAGGTTAGGTTAGGTTAGGTTAGGTTAGGTTAGGTTAGGTTAGGTTAGGTTAGGTTAGGTTAGGTTAGGTTAGGTTAGGTTAGGTTAGGTTAGGTTAGGTTAGGTTAGGTTAGGTTAGGTTAGGTTAGGTTAGGTTAGGTTAGGTTAGGTTAGGTTAGGTTAGGTTAGGTTAGGTTAGGTTAGGTTAGGTTAGGTTAGGTTAGGTTAGGTTAGGTTAGGTTAGGTTAGGTTAGGTTAGGTTAGGTTAGGTTAGGTTAGGTTAGGTTAGGTTAGGTTAGGTTAGGTTAGGTTAGGTTAGGTTAGGTTAGGTTAGGTTAGGTTAGGTTAGGTTAGGTTAGGTTAGGTTAGGTTAGGTTAGGTTAGGTTAGGTTAGGTTAGGTTAGGTTAGGTTAGGTTAGGTTAGGTTAGGTTAGGTTAGGTTAGGTTAGGTTAGGTTAGGTTAGGTTAGGTTAGGTTAGGTTAGGTTAGGTTAGGTTAGGTTAGGTTAGGTTAGGTTAGGTTAGGTTAGGTTAGGTTAGGTTAGGTTAGGTTAGGTTAGGTTAGGTTAGGTTAGGTTAGGTTAGGTTAGGTTAGGTTAGGTTAGGTTAGGTTAGGTTAGGTTAGGTTAGGTTAGGTTAGGTTAGGTTAGGTTAGGTTAGGTTAGGTTAGGTTAGGTTAGGTTAGGTTAGGTTAGGTTAGGTTAGGTTAGGTTAGGTTAGGTTAGGTTAGGTTAGGTTAGGTTAGGTTAGGTTAGGTTAGGTTAGGTTAGGTTAGGTTAGGTTAGGTTAGGTTAGGTTAGGTTAGGTTAGGTTAGGTTAGGTTAGGTTAGGTTAGGTTAGGTTAGGTTAGGTTAGGTTAGGTTAGGTTAGGTTAGGTTAGGTTAGGTTAGGTTAGGTTAGGTTAGGTTAGGTTAGGTTAGGTTAGGTTAGGTTAGGTTAGGTTAGGTTAGGTTAGGTTAGGTTAGGTTAGGTTAGGTTAGGTTAGGTTAGGTTAGGTTAGGTTAGGTTAGGTTAGGTTAGGTTAGGTTAGGTTAGGTTAGGTTAGGTTAGGTTAGGTTAGGTTAGGTTAGGTTAGGTTAGGTTAGGTTAGGTTAGGTTAGGTTAGGTTAGGTTAGGTTAGGTTAGGTTAGGTTAGGTTAGGTTAGGTTAGGTTAGGTTAGGTTAGGTTAGGTTAGGTTAGGTTAGGTTAGGTTAGGTTAGGTTAGGTTAGGTTAGGTTAGGTTAGGTTAGGTTAGGTTAGGTTAGGTTAGGTTAGGTTAGGTTAGGTTAGGTTAGGTTAGGTTAGGTTAGGTTAGGTTAGGTTAGGTTAGGTTAGGTTAGGTTAGGTTAGGTTAGGTTAGGTTAGGTTAGGTTAGGTTAGGTTAGGTTAGGTTAGGTTAGGTTAGGTTAGGTTAGGTTAGGTTAGGTTAGGTTAGGTTAGGTTAGGTTAGGTTAGGTTAGGTTAGGTTAGGTTAGGTTAGGTTAGGTTAGGTTAGGTTAGGTTAGGTTAGGTTAGGTTAGGTTAGGTTAGGTTAGGTTAGGTTAGGTTAGGTTAGGTTAGGTTAGGTTAGGTTAGGTTAGGTTAGGTTAGGTTAGGTTAGGTTAGGTTAGGTTAGGTTAGGTTAGGTTAGGTTAGGTTAGGTTAGGTTAGGTTAGGTTAGGTTAGGTTAGGTTAGGTTAGGTTAGGTTAGGTTAGGTTAGGTTAGGTTAGGTTAGGTTAGGTTAGGTTAGGTTAGGTTAGGTTAGGTTAGGTTAGGTTAGGTTAGGTTAGGTTAGGTTAGGTTAGGTTAGGTTAGGTTAGGTTAGGTTAGGTTAGGTTAGGTTAGGTTAGGTTAGGTTAGGTTAGGTTAGGTTAGGTTAGGTTAGGTTAGGTTAGGTTAGGTTAGGTTAGGTTAGGTTAGGTTAGGTTAGGTTAGGTTAGGTTAGGTTAGGTTAGGTTAGGTTAGGTTAGGTTAGGTTAGGTTAGGTTAGGTTAGGTTAGGTTAGGTTAGGTTAGGTTAGGTTAGGTTAGGTTAGGTTAGGTTAGGTTAGGTTAGGTTAGGTTAGGTTAGGTTAGGTTAGGTTAGGTTAGGTTAGGTTAGGTTAGGTTAGGTTAGGTTAGGTTAGGTTAGGTTAGGTTAGGTTAGGTTAGGTTAGGTTAGGTTAGGTTAGGTTAGGTTAGGTTAGGTTAGGTTAGGTTAGGTTAGGTTAGGTTAGGTTAGGTTAGGTTAGGTTAGGTTAGGTTAGGTTAGGTTAGGTTAGGTTAGGTTAGGTTAGGTTAGGTTAGGTTAGGTTAGGTTAGGTTAGGTTAGGTTAGGTTAGGTTAGGTTAGGTTAGGTTAGGTTAGGTTAGGTTAGGTTAGGTTAGGTTAGGTTAGGTTAGGTTAGGTTAGGTTAGGTTAGGTTAGGTTAGGTTAGGTTAGGTTAGGTTAGGTTAGGTTAGGTTAGGTTAGGTTAGGTTAGGTTAGGTTAGGTTAGGTTAGGTTAGGTTAGGTTAGGTTAGGTTAGGTTAGGTTAGGTTAGGTTAGGTTAGGTTAGGTTAGGTTAGGTTAGGTTAGGTTAGGTTAGGTTAGGTTAGGTTAGGTTAGGTTAGGTTAGGTTAGGTTAGGTTAGGTTAGGTTAGGTTAGGTTAGGTTAGGTTAGGTTAGGTTAGGTTAGGTTAGGTTAGGTTAGGTTAGGTTAGGTTAGGTTAGGTTAGGTTAGGTTAGGTTAGGTTAGGTTAGGTTAGGTTAGGTTAGGTTAGGTTAGGTTAGGTTAGGTTAGGTTAGGTTAGGTTAGGTTAGGTTAGGTTAGGTTAGGTTAGGTTAGGTTAGGTTAGGTTAGGTTAGGTTAGGTTAGGTTAGGTTAGGTTAGGTTAGGTTAGGTTAGGTTAGGTTAGGTTAGGTTAGGTTAGGTTAGGTTAGGTTAGGTTAGGTTAGGTTAGGTTAGGTTAGGTTAGGTTAGGTTAGGTTAGGTTAGGTTAGGTTAGGTTAGGTTAGGTTAGGTTAGGTTAGGTTAGGTTAGGTTAGGTTAGGTTAGGTTAGGTTAGGTTAGGTTAGGTTAGGTTAGGTTAGGTTAGGTTAGGTTAGGTTAGGTTAGGTTAGGTTAGGTTAGGTTAGGTTAGGTTAGGTTAGGTTAGGTTAGGTTAGGTTAGGTTAGGTTAGGTTAGGTTAGGTTAGGTTAGGTTAGGTTAGGTTAGGTTAGGTTAGGTTAGGTTAGGTTAGGTTAGGTTAGGTTAGGTTAGGTTAGGTTAGGTTAGGTTAGGTTAGGTTAGGTTAGGTTAGGTTAGGTTAGGTTAGGTTAGGTTAGGTTAGGTTAGGTTAGGTTAGGTTAGGTTAGGTTAGGTTAGGTTAGGTTAGGTTAGGTTAGGTTAGGTTAGGTTAGGTTAGGTTAGGTTAGGTTAGGTTAGGTTAGGTTAGGTTAGGTTAGGTTAGGTTAGGTTAGGTTAGGTTAGGTTAGGTTAGGTTAGGTTAGGTTAGGTTAGGTTAGGTTAGGTTAGGTTAGGTTAGGTTAGGTTAGGTTAGGTTAGGTTAGGTTAGGTTAGGTTAGGTTAGGTTAGGTTAGGTTAGGTTAGGTTAGGTTAGGTTAGGTTAGGTTAGGTTAGGTTAGGTTAGGTTAGGTTAGGTTAGGTTAGGTTAGGTTAGGTTAGGTTAGGTTAGGTTAGGTTAGGTTAGGTTAGGTTAGGTTAGGTTAGGTTAGGTTAGGTTAGGTTAGGTTAGGTTAGGTTAGGTTAGGTTAGGTTAGGTTAGGTTAGGTTAGGTTAGGTTAGGTTAGGTTAGGTTAGGTTAGGTTAGGTTAGGTTAGGTTAGGTTAGGTTAGGTTAGGTTAGGTTAGGTTAGGTTAGGTTAGGTTAGGTTAGGTTAGGTTAGGTTAGGTTAGGTTAGGTTAGGTTAGGTTAGGTTAGGTTAGGTTAGGTTAGGTTAGGTTAGGTTAGGTTAGGTTAGGTTAGGTTAGGTTAGGTTAGGTTAGGTTAGGTTAGGTTAGGTTAGGTTAGGTTAGGTTAGGTTAGGTTAGGTTAGGTTAGGTTAGGTTAGGTTAGGTTAGGTTAGGTTAGGTTAGGTTAGGTTAGGTTAGGTTAGGTTAGGTTAGGTTAGGTTAGGTTAGGTTAGGTTAGGTTAGGTTAGGTTAGGTTAGGTTAGGTTAGGTTAGGTTAGGTTAGGTTAGGTTAGGTTAGGTTAGGTTAGGTTAGGTTAGGTTAGGTTAGGTTAGGTTAGGTTAGGTTAGGTTAGGTTAGGTTAGGTTAGGTTAGGTTAGGTTAGGTTAGGTTAGGTTAGGTTAGGTTAGGTTAGGTTAGGTTAGGTTAGGTTAGGTTAGGTTAGGTTAGGTTAGGTTAGGTTAGGTTAGGTTAGGTTAGGTTAGGTTAGGTTAGGTTAGGTTAGGTTAGGTTAGGTTAGGTTAGGTTAGGTTAGGTTAGGTTAGGTTAGGTTAGGTTAGGTTAGGTTAGGTTAGGTTAGGTTAGGTTAGGTTAGGTTAGGTTAGGTTAGGTTAGGTTAGGTTAGGTTAGGTTAGGTTAGGTTAGGTTAGGTTAGGTTAGGTTAGGTTAGGTTAGGTTAGGTTAGGTTAGGTTAGGTTAGGTTAGGTTAGGTTAGGTTAGGTTAGGTTAGGTTAGGTTAGGTTAGGTTAGGTTAGGTTAGGTTAGGTTAGGTTAGGTTAGGTTAGGTTAGGTTAGGTTAGGTTAGGTTAGGTTAGGTTAGGTTAGGTTAGGTTAGGTTAGGTTAGGTTAGGTTAGGTTAGGTTAGGTTAGGTTAGGTTAGGTTAGGTTAGGTTAGGTTAGGTTAGGTTAGGTTAGGTTAGGTTAGGTTAGGTTAGGTTAGGTTAGGTTAGGTTAGGTTAGGTTAGGTTAGGTTAGGTTAGGTTAGGTTAGGTTAGGTTAGGTTAGGTTAGGTTAGGTTAGGTTAGGTTAGGTTAGGTTAGGTTAGGTTAGGTTAGGTTAGGTTAGGTTAGGTTAGGTTAGGTTAGGTTAGGTTAGGTTAGGTTAGGTTAGGTTAGGTTAGGTTAGGTTAGGTTAGGTTAGGTTAGGTTAGGTTAGGTTAGGTTAGGTTAGGTTAGGTTAGGTTAGGTTAGGTTAGGTTAGGTTAGGTTAGGTTAGGTTAGGTTAGGTTAGGTTAGGTTAGGTTAGGTTAGGTTAGGTTAGGTTAGGTTAGGTTAGGTTAGGTTAGGTTAGGTTAGGTTAGGTTAGGTTAGGTTAGGTTAGGTTAGGTTAGGTTAGGTTAGGTTAGGTTAGGTTAGGTTAGGTTAGGTTAGGTTAGGTTAGGTTAGGTTAGGTTAGGTTAGGTTAGGTTAGGTTAGGTTAGGTTAGGTTAGGTTAGGTTAGGTTAGGTTAGGTTAGGTTAGGTTAGGTTAGGTTAGGTTAGGTTAGGTTAGGTTAGGTTAGGTTAGGTTAGGTTAGGTTAGGTTAGGTTAGGTTAGGTTAGGTTAGGTTAGGTTAGGTTAGGTTAGGTTAGGTTAGGTTAGGTTAGGTTAGGTTAGGTTAGGTTAGGTTAGGTTAGGTTAGGTTAGGTTAGGTTAGGTTAGGTTAGGTTAGGTTAGGTTAGGTTAGGTTAGGTTAGGTTAGGTTAGGTTAGGTTAGGTTAGGTTAGGTTAGGTTAGGTTAGGTTAGGTTAGGTTAGGTTAGGTTAGGTTAGGTTAGGTTAGGTTAGGTTAGGTTAGGTTAGGTTAGGTTAGGTTAGGTTAGGTTAGGTTAGGTTAGGTTAGGTTAGGTTAGGTTAGGTTAGGTTAGGTTAGGTTAGGTTAGGTTAGGTTAGGTTAGGTTAGGTTAGGTTAGGTTAGGTTAGGTTAGGTTAGGTTAGGTTAGGTTAGGTTAGGTTAGGTTAGGTTAGGTTAGGTTAGGTTAGGTTAGGTTAGGTTAGGTTAGGTTAGGTTAGGTTAGGTTAGGTTAGGTTAGGTTAGGTTAGGTTAGGTTAGGTTAGGTTAGGTTAGGTTAGGTTAGGTTAGGTTAGGTTAGGTTAGGTTAGGTTAGGTTAGGTTAGGTTAGGTTAGGTTAGGTTAGGTTAGGTTAGGTTAGGTTAGGTTAGGTTAGGTTAGGTTAGGTTAGGTTAGGTTAGGTTAGGTTAGGTTAGGTTAGGTTAGGTTAGGTTAGGTTAGGTTAGGTTAGGTTAGGTTAGGTTAGGTTAGGTTAGGTTAGGTTAGGTTAGGTTAGGTTAGGTTAGGTTAGGTTAGGTTAGGTTAGGTTAGGTTAGGTTAGGTTAGGTTAGGTTAGGTTAGGTTAGGTTAGGTTAGGTTAGGTTAGGTTAGGTTAGGTTAGGTTAGGTTAGGTTAGGTTAGGTTAGGTTAGGTTAGGTTAGGTTAGGTTAGGTTAGGTTAGGTTAGGTTAGGTTAGGTTAGGTTAGGTTAGGTTAGGTTAGGTTAGGTTAGGTTAGGTTAGGTTAGGTTAGGTTAGGTTAGGTTAGGTTAGGTTAGGTTAGGTTAGGTTAGGTTAGGTTAGGTTAGGTTAGGTTAGGTTAGGTTAGGTTAGGTTAGGTTAGGTTAGGTTAGGTTAGGTTAGGTTAGGTTAGGTTAGGTTAGGTTAGGTTAGGTTAGGTTAGGTTAGGTTAGGTTAGGTTAGGTTAGGTTAGGTTAGGTTAGGTTAGGTTAGGTTAGGTTAGGTTAGGTTAGGTTAGGTTAGGTTAGGTTAGGTTAGGTTAGGTTAGGTTAGGTTAGGTTAGGTTAGGTTAGGTTAGGTTAGGTTAGGTTAGGTTAGGTTAGGTTAGGTTAGGTTAGGTTAGGTTAGGTTAGGTTAGGTTAGGTTAGGTTAGGTTAGGTTAGGTTAGGTTAGGTTAGGTTAGGTTAGGTTAGGTTAGGTTAGGTTAGGTTAGGTTAGGTTAGGTTAGGTTAGGTTAGGTTAGGTTAGGTTAGGTTAGGTTAGGTTAGGTTAGGTTAGGTTAGGTTAGGTTAGGTTAGGTTAGGTTAGGTTAGGTTAGGTTAGGTTAGGTTAGGTTAGGTTAGGTTAGGTTAGGTTAGGTTAGGTTAGGTTAGGTTAGGTTAGGTTAGGTTAGGTTAGGTTAGGTTAGGTTAGGTTAGGTTAGGTTAGGTTAGGTTAGGTTAGGTTAGGTTAGGTTAGGTTAGGTTAGGTTAGGTTAGGTTAGGTTAGGTTAGGTTAGGTTAGGTTAGGTTAGGTTAGGTTAGGTTAGGTTAGGTTAGGTTAGGTTAGGTTAGGTTAGGTTAGGTTAGGTTAGGTTAGGTTAGGTTAGGTTAGGTTAGGTTAGGTTAGGTTAGGTTAGGTTAGGTTAGGTTAGGTTAGGTTAGGTTAGGTTAGGTTAGGTTAGGTTAGGTTAGGTTAGGTTAGGTTAGGTTAGGTTAGGTTAGGTTAGGTTAGGTTAGGTTAGGTTAGGTTAGGTTAGGTTAGGTTAGGTTAGGTTAGGTTAGGTTAGGTTAGGTTAGGTTAGGTTAGGTTAGGTTAGGTTAGGTTAGGTTAGGTTAGGTTAGGTTAGGTTAGGTTAGGTTAGGTTAGGTTAGGTTAGGTTAGGTTAGGTTAGGTTAGGTTAGGTTAGGTTAGGTTAGGTTAGGTTAGGTTAGGTTAGGTTAGGTTAGGTTAGGTTAGGTTAGGTTAGGTTAGGTTAGGTTAGGTTAGGTTAGGTTAGGTTAGGTTAGGTTAGGTTAGGTTAGGTTAGGTTAGGTTAGGTTAGGTTAGGTTAGGTTAGGTTAGGTTAGGTTAGGTTAGGTTAGGTTAGGTTAGGTTAGGTTAGGTTAGGTTAGGTTAGGTTAGGTTAGGTTAGGTTAGGTTAGGTTAGGTTAGGTTAGGTTAGGTTAGGTTAGGTTAGGTTAGGTTAGGTTAGGTTAGGTTAGGTTAGGTTAGGTTAGGTTAGGTTAGGTTAGGTTAGGTTAGGTTAGGTTAGGTTAGGTTAGGTTAGGTTAGGTTAGGTTAGGTTAGGTTAGGTTAGGTTAGGTTAGGTTAGGTTAGGTTAGGTTAGGTTAGGTTAGGTTAGGTTAGGTTAGGTTAGGTTAGGTTAGGTTAGGTTAGGTTAGGTTAGGTTAGGTTAGGTTAGGTTAGGTTAGGTTAGGTTAGGTTAGGTTAGGTTAGGTTAGGTTAGGTTAGGTTAGGTTAGGTTAGGTTAGGTTAGGTTAGGTTAGGTTAGGTTAGGTTAGGTTAGGTTAGGTTAGGTTAGGTTAGGTTAGGTTAGGTTAGGTTAGGTTAGGTTAGGTTAGGTTAGGTTAGGTTAGGTTAGGTTAGGTTAGGTTAGGTTAGGTTAGGTTAGGTTAGGTTAGGTTAGGTTAGGTTAGGTTAGGTTAGGTTAGGTTAGGTTAGGTTAGGTTAGGTTAGGTTAGGTTAGGTTAGGTTAGGTTAGGTTAGGTTAGGTTAGGTTAGGTTAGGTTAGGTTAGGTTAGGTTAGGTTAGGTTAGGTTAGGTTAGGTTAGGTTAGGTTAGGTTAGGTTAGGTTAGGTTAGGTTAGGTTAGGTTAGGTTAGGTTAGGTTAGGTTAGGTTAGGTTAGGTTAGGTTAGGTTAGGTTAGGTTAGGTTAGGTTAGGTTAGGTTAGGTTAGGTTAGGTTAGGTTAGGTTAGGTTAGGTTAGGTTAGGTTAGGTTAGGTTAGGTTAGGTTAGGTTAGGTTAGGTTAGGTTAGGTTAGGTTAGGTTAGGTTAGGTTAGGTTAGGTTAGGTTAGGTTAGGTTAGGTTAGGTTAGGTTAGGTTAGGTTAGGTTAGGTTAGGTTAGGTTAGGTTAGGTTAGGTTAGGTTAGGTTAGGTTAGGTTAGGTTAGGTTAGGTTAGGTTAGGTTAGGTTAGGTTAGGTTAGGTTAGGTTAGGTTAGGTTAGGTTAGGTTAGGTTAGGTTAGGTTAGGTTAGGTTAGGTTAGGTTAGGTTAGGTTAGGTTAGGTTAGGTTAGGTTAGGTTAGGTTAGGTTAGGTTAGGTTAGGTTAGGTTAGGTTAGGTTAGGTTAGGTTAGGTTAGGTTAGGTTAGGTTAGGTTAGGTTAGGTTAGGTTAGGTTAGGTTAGGTTAGGTTAGGTTAGGTTAGGTTAGGTTAGGTTAGGTTAGGTTAGGTTAGGTTAGGTTAGGTTAGGTTAGGTTAGGTTAGGTTAGGTTAGGTTAGGTTAGGTTAGGTTAGGTTAGGTTAGGTTAGGTTAGGTTAGGTTAGGTTAGGTTAGGTTAGGTTAGGTTAGGTTAGGTTAGGTTAGGTTAGGTTAGGTTAGGTTAGGTTAGGTTAGGTTAGGTTAGGTTAGGTTAGGTTAGGTTAGGTTAGGTTAGGTTAGGTTAGGTTAGGTTAGGTTAGGTTAGGTTAGGTTAGGTTAGGTTAGGTTAGGTTAGGTTAGGTTAGGTTAGGTTAGGTTAGGTTAGGTTAGGTTAGGTTAGGTTAGGTTAGGTTAGGTTAGGTTAGGTTAGGTTAGGTTAGGTTAGGTTAGGTTAGGTTAGGTTAGGTTAGGTTAGGTTAGGTTAGGTTAGGTTAGGTTAGGTTAGGTTAGGTTAGGTTAGGTTAGGTTAGGTTAGGTTAGGTTAGGTTAGGTTAGGTTAGGTTAGGTTAGGTTAGGTTAGGTTAGGTTAGGTTAGGTTAGGTTAGGTTAGGTTAGGTTAGGTTAGGTTAGGTTAGGTTAGGTTAGGTTAGGTTAGGTTAGGTTAGGTTAGGTTAGGTTAGGTTAGGTTAGGTTAGGTTAGGTTAGGTTAGGTTAGGTTAGGTTAGGTTAGGTTAGGTTAGGTTAGGTTAGGTTAGGTTAGGTTAGGTTAGGTTAGGTTAGGTTAGGTTAGGTTAGGTTAGGTTAGGTTAGGTTAGGTTAGGTTAGGTTAGGTTAGGTTAGGTTAGGTTAGGTTAGGTTAGGTTAGGTTAGGTTAGGTTAGGTTAGGTTAGGTTAGGTTAGGTTAGGTTAGGTTAGGTTAGGTTAGGTTAGGTTAGGTTAGGTTAGGTTAGGTTAGGTTAGGTTAGGTTAGGTTAGGTTAGGTTAGGTTAGGTTAGGTTAGGTTAGGTTAGGTTAGGTTAGGTTAGGTTAGGTTAGGTTAGGTTAGGTTAGGTTAGGTTAGGTTAGGTTAGGTTAGGTTAGGTTAGGTTAGGTTAGGTTAGGTTAGGTTAGGTTAGGTTAGGTTAGGTTAGGTTAGGTTAGGTTAGGTTAGGTTAGGTTAGGTTAGGTTAGGTTAGGTTAGGTTAGGTTAGGTTAGGTTAGGTTAGGTTAGGTTAGGTTAGGTTAGGTTAGGTTAGGTTAGGTTAGGTTAGGTTAGGTTAGGTTAGGTTAGGTTAGGTTAGGTTAGGTTAGGTTAGGTTAGGTTAGGTTAGGTTAGGTTAGGTTAGGTTAGGTTAGGTTAGGTTAGGTTAGGTTAGGTTAGGTTAGGTTAGGTTAGGTTAGGTTAGGTTAGGTTAGGTTAGGTTAGGTTAGGTTAGGTTAGGTTAGGTTAGGTTAGGTTAGGTTAGGTTAGGTTAGGTTAGGTTAGGTTAGGTTAGGTTAGGTTAGGTTAGGTTAGGTTAGGTTAGGTTAGGTTAGGTTAGGTTAGGTTAGGTTAGGTTAGGTTAGGTTAGGTTAGGTTAGGTTAGGTTAGGTTAGGTTAGGTTAGGTTAGGTTAGGTTAGGTTAGGTTAGGTTAGGTTAGGTTAGGTTAGGTTAGGTTAGGTTAGGTTAGGTTAGGTTAGGTTAGGTTAGGTTAGGTTAGGTTAGGTTAGGTTAGGTTAGGTTAGGTTAGGTTAGGTTAGGTTAGGTTAGGTTAGGTTAGGTTAGGTTAGGTTAGGTTAGGTTAGGTTAGGTTAGGTTAGGTTAGGTTAGGTTAGGTTAGGTTAGGTTAGGTTAGGTTAGGTTAGGTTAGGTTAGGTTAGGTTAGGTTAGGTTAGGTTAGGTTAGGTTAGGTTAGGTTAGGTTAGGTTAGGTTAGGTTAGGTTAGGTTAGGTTAGGTTAGGTTAGGTTAGGTTAGGTTAGGTTAGGTTAGGTTAGGTTAGGTTAGGTTAGGTTAGGTTAGGTTAGGTTAGGTTAGGTTAGGTTAGGTTAGGTTAGGTTAGGTTAGGTTAGGTTAGGTTAGGTTAGGTTAGGTTAGGTTAGGTTAGGTTAGGTTAGGTTAGGTTAGGTTAGGTTAGGTTAGGTTAGGTTAGGTTAGGTTAGGTTAGGTTAGGTTAGGTTAGGTTAGGTTAGGTTAGGTTAGGTTAGGTTAGGTTAGGTTAGGTTAGGTTAGGTTAGGTTAGGTTAGGTTAGGTTAGGTTAGGTTAGGTTAGGTTAGGTTAGGTTAGGTTAGGTTAGGTTAGGTTAGGTTAGGTTAGGTTAGGTTAGGTTAGGTTAGGTTAGGTTAGGTTAGGTTAGGTTAGGTTAGGTTAGGTTAGGTTAGGTTAGGTTAGGTTAGGTTAGGTTAGGTTAGGTTAGGTTAGGTTAGGTTAGGTTAGGTTAGGTTAGGTTAGGTTAGGTTAGGTTAGGTTAGGTTAGGTTAGGTTAGGTTAGGTTAGGTTAGGTTAGGTTAGGTTAGGTTAGGTTAGGTTAGGTTAGGTTAGGTTAGGTTAGGTTAGGTTAGGTTAGGTTAGGTTAGGTTAGGTTAGGTTAGGTTAGGTTAGGTTAGGTTAGGTTAGGTTAGGTTAGGTTAGGTTAGGTTAGGTTAGGTTAGGTTAGGTTAGGTTAGGTTAGGTTAGGTTAGGTTAGGTTAGGTTAGGTTAGGTTAGGTTAGGTTAGGTTAGGTTAGGTTAGGTTAGGTTAGGTTAGGTTAGGTTAGGTTAGGTTAGGTTAGGTTAGGTTAGGTTAGGTTAGGTTAGGTTAGGTTAGGTTAGGTTAGGTTAGGTTAGGTTAGGTTAGGTTAGGTTAGGTTAGGTTAGGTTAGGTTAGGTTAGGTTAGGTTAGGTTAGGTTAGGTTAGGTTAGGTTAGGTTAGGTTAGGTTAGGTTAGGTTAGGTTAGGTTAGGTTAGGTTAGGTTAGGTTAGGTTAGGTTAGGTTAGGTTAGGTTAGGTTAGGTTAGGTTAGGTTAGGTTAGGTTAGGTTAGGTTAGGTTAGGTTAGGTTAGGTTAGGTTAGGTTAGGTTAGGTTAGGTTAGGTTAGGTTAGGTTAGGTTAGGTTAGGTTAGGTTAGGTTAGGTTAGGTTAGGTTAGGTTAGGTTAGGTTAGGTTAGGTTAGGTTAGGTTAGGTTAGGTTAGGTTAGGTTAGGTTAGGTTAGGTTAGGTTAGGTTAGGTTAGGTTAGGTTAGGTTAGGTTAGGTTAGGTTAGGTTAGGTTAGGTTAGGTTAGGTTAGGTTAGGTTAGGTTAGGTTAGGTTAGGTTAGGTTAGGTTAGGTTAGGTTAGGTTAGGTTAGGTTAGGTTAGGTTAGGTTAGGTTAGGTTAGGTTAGGTTAGGTTAGGTTAGGTTAGGTTAGGTTAGGTTAGGTTAGGTTAGGTTAGGTTAGGTTAGGTTAGGTTAGGTTAGGTTAGGTTAGGTTAGGTTAGGTTAGGTTAGGTTAGGTTAGGTTAGGTTAGGTTAGGTTAGGTTAGGTTAGGTTAGGTTAGGTTAGGTTAGGTTAGGTTAGGTTAGGTTAGGTTAGGTTAGGTTAGGTTAGGTTAGGTTAGGTTAGGTTAGGTTAGGTTAGGTTAGGTTAGGTTAGGTTAGGTTAGGTTAGGTTAGGTTAGGTTAGGTTAGGTTAGGTTAGGTTAGGTTAGGTTAGGTTAGGTTAGGTTAGGTTAGGTTAGGTTAGGTTAGGTTAGGTTAGGTTAGGTTAGGTTAGGTTAGGTTAGGTTAGGTTAGGTTAGGTTAGGTTAGGTTAGGTTAGGTTAGGTTAGGTTAGGTTAGGTTAGGTTAGGTTAGGTTAGGTTAGGTTAGGTTAGGTTAGGTTAGGTTAGGTTAGGTTAGGTTAGGTTAGGTTAGGTTAGGTTAGGTTAGGTTAGGTTAGGTTAGGTTAGGTTAGGTTAGGTTAGGTTAGGTTAGGTTAGGTTAGGTTAGGTTAGGTTAGGTTAGGTTAGGTTAGGTTAGGTTAGGTTAGGTTAGGTTAGGTTAGGTTAGGTTAGGTTAGGTTAGGTTAGGTTAGGTTAGGTTAGGTTAGGTTAGGTTAGGTTAGGTTAGGTTAGGTTAGGTTAGGTTAGGTTAGGTTAGGTTAGGTTAGGTTAGGTTAGGTTAGGTTAGGTTAGGTTAGGTTAGGTTAGGTTAGGTTAGGTTAGGTTAGGTTAGGTTAGGTTAGGTTAGGTTAGGTTAGGTTAGGTTAGGTTAGGTTAGGTTAGGTTAGGTTAGGTTAGGTTAGGTTAGGTTAGGTTAGGTTAGGTTAGGTTAGGTTAGGTTAGGTTAGGTTAGGTTAGGTTAGGTTAGGTTAGGTTAGGTTAGGTTAGGTTAGGTTAGGTTAGGTTAGGTTAGGTTAGGTTAGGTTAGGTTAGGTTAGGTTAGGTTAGGTTAGGTTAGGTTAGGTTAGGTTAGGTTAGGTTAGGTTAGGTTAGGTTAGGTTAGGTTAGGTTAGGTTAGGTTAGGTTAGGTTAGGTTAGGTTAGGTTAGGTTAGGTTAGGTTAGGTTAGGTTAGGTTAGGTTAGGTTAGGTTAGGTTAGGTTAGGTTAGGTTAGGTTAGGTTAGGTTAGGTTAGGTTAGGTTAGGTTAGGTTAGGTTAGGTTAGGTTAGGTTAGGTTAGGTTAGGTTAGGTTAGGTTAGGTTAGGTTAGGTTAGGTTAGGTTAGGTTAGGTTAGGTTAGGTTAGGTTAGGTTAGGTTAGGTTAGGTTAGGTTAGGTTAGGTTAGGTTAGGTTAGGTTAGGTTAGGTTAGGTTAGGTTAGGTTAGGTTAGGTTAGGTTAGGTTAGGTTAGGTTAGGTTAGGTTAGGTTAGGTTAGGTTAGGTTAGGTTAGGTTAGGTTAGGTTAGGTTAGGTTAGGTTAGGTTAGGTTAGGTTAGGTTAGGTTAGGTTAGGTTAGGTTAGGTTAGGTTAGGTTAGGTTAGGTTAGGTTAGGTTAGGTTAGGTTAGGTTAGGTTAGGTTAGGTTAGGTTAGGTTAGGTTAGGTTAGGTTAGGTTAGGTTAGGTTAGGTTAGGTTAGGTTAGGTTAGGTTAGGTTAGGTTAGGTTAGGTTAGGTTAGGTTAGGTTAGGTTAGGTTAGGTTAGGTTAGGTTAGGTTAGGTTAGGTTAGGTTAGGTTAGGTTAGGTTAGGTTAGGTTAGGTTAGGTTAGGTTAGGTTAGGTTAGGTTAGGTTAGGTTAGGTTAGGTTAGGTTAGGTTAGGTTAGGTTAGGTTAGGTTAGGTTAGGTTAGGTTAGGTTAGGTTAGGTTAGGTTAGGTTAGGTTAGGTTAGGTTAGGTTAGGTTAGGTTAGGTTAGGTTAGGTTAGGTTAGGTTAGGTTAGGTTAGGTTAGGTTAGGTTAGGTTAGGTTAGGTTAGGTTAGGTTAGGTTAGGTTAGGTTAGGTTAGGTTAGGTTAGGTTAGGTTAGGTTAGGTTAGGTTAGGTTAGGTTAGGTTAGGTTAGGTTAGGTTAGGTTAGGTTAGGTTAGGTTAGGTTAGGTTAGGTTAGGTTAGGTTAGGTTAGGTTAGGTTAGGTTAGGTTAGGTTAGGTTAGGTTAGGTTAGGTTAGGTTAGGTTAGGTTAGGTTAGGTTAGGTTAGGTTAGGTTAGGTTAGGTTAGGTTAGGTTAGGTTAGGTTAGGTTAGGTTAGGTTAGGTTAGGTTAGGTTAGGTTAGGTTAGGTTAGGTTAGGTTAGGTTAGGTTAGGTTAGGTTAGGTTAGGTTAGGTTAGGTTAGGTTAGGTTAGGTTAGGTTAGGTTAGGTTAGGTTAGGTTAGGTTAGGTTAGGTTAGGTTAGGTTAGGTTAGGTTAGGTTAGGTTAGGTTAGGTTAGGTTAGGTTAGGTTAGGTTAGGTTAGGTTAGGTTAGGTTAGGTTAGGTTAGGTTAGGTTAGGTTAGGTTAGGTTAGGTTAGGTTAGGTTAGGTTAGGTTAGGTTAGGTTAGGTTAGGTTAGGTTAGGTTAGGTTAGGTTAGGTTAGGTTAGGTTAGGTTAGGTTAGGTTAGGTTAGGTTAGGTTAGGTTAGGTTAGGTTAGGTTAGGTTAGGTTAGGTTAGGTTAGGTTAGGTTAGGTTAGGTTAGGTTAGGTTAGGTTAGGTTAGGTTAGGTTAGGTTAGGTTAGGTTAGGTTAGGTTAGGTTAGGTTAGGTTAGGTTAGGTTAGGTTAGGTTAGGTTAGGTTAGGTTAGGTTAGGTTAGGTTAGGTTAGGTTAGGTTAGGTTAGGTTAGGTTAGGTTAGGTTAGGTTAGGTTAGGTTAGGTTAGGTTAGGTTAGGTTAGGTTAGGTTAGGTTAGGTTAGGTTAGGTTAGGTTAGGTTAGGTTAGGTTAGGTTAGGTTAGGTTAGGTTAGGTTAGGTTAGGTTAGGTTAGGTTAGGTTAGGTTAGGTTAGGTTAGGTTAGGTTAGGTTAGGTTAGGTTAGGTTAGGTTAGGTTAGGTTAGGTTAGGTTAGGTTAGGTTAGGTTAGGTTAGGTTAGGTTAGGTTAGGTTAGGTTAGGTTAGGTTAGGTTAGGTTAGGTTAGGTTAGGTTAGGTTAGGTTAGGTTAGGTTAGGTTAGGTTAGGTTAGGTTAGGTTAGGTTAGGTTAGGTTAGGTTAGGTTAGGTTAGGTTAGGTTAGGTTAGGTTAGGTTAGGTTAGGTTAGGTTAGGT